>JAGTTF010005952.1:46272-66254 GCA_019095985.1 Streblospio benedicti
GCTAATTTTTTAATAGCCAAAAAAATATTGTGGTGGTATGTACGTTGTGTGTACAATTCGTGCGAAACTAAGGGCATCATTGAAGCCATGTAGCAGACAACAGTTTCAACCTTTCCGTTCAACTATACGACGTCAACAAAAGATGGCGTCCTTCATAAATTTAGCTGATGGTTTCGCGACCTCTCGTTCTGAACGGGGCATCACCCAAAGACACTAATCCGTGAACATTGCAGACTCAATAAGGGCGACTACACGAACATGGCAACATTTCCCACAGAAACACGTTACATCTCGAGAGTCATGAAAATCGTGGCCCACATAGACCCCCCGCATATTGATTAATAACCACCGAAAAAAGGGAACAAAATTTTAAAAATTTGGGGCATCATCTTTTTAGACCAAATCGGGGTTTTCTATTTATTTTGTCGCGCCAATTAAATTGCGGTCTGTCCCCTTTGTTATGCCCGCCATTGTTCCAGACGAGCTCCACAATGACATGGATTTCCCATCCACGGATCCATTGTGCCTGGAGTGGTGCTAGCTGTCGGCTTTTTTCAGCTCTATGGGGCTATCCTGTCGTCGCCATTAAAACCCATTGTCTCATTCTTGTTCCTCGACGGGTGTTGTTGAGTTGGTGGTAAGTCTATCGGTCCAATTATGGGGCCCGAATAAGGGTATTGACGGGGGGGATCGAGAGCAGTGCACTTTATAATTTTGGGTACTGTGGGATACAGAAAAGGGGTTTTTGAAGTATTTGGAGAAGATCACTGGTTTTATATTGAGAAGGGGATGCTAATTTTAGAATTATAAAATTTATATAATTTAATGGGTTTTAAAAGCTACAGATAAAAATAATTTATTTGTTTATGTCTATGAGTTGATAAGGAGGCTACCATTTATCGTGGACCAACGGGGTCAAAAAAAGCTAGGAATATTTTGTTTGGGGGTGGGGGGGTGGGGGGACTAGCTAAAACTCAAGTTGATTTTTTTGGAGGGGTGTAGGTGCTGCTTGGGAAAATTTGGGCTGCACCTAATGATCTGCCTGGAAAATTGGTAGTTATTTTAGGTGGCCAACTTGTCGAAAAAAAAAAATTTACAATCACTGTAATGTTAATGAGCGGTGAAATGGGGGTATAAGATCAATTTGTAAAGGGCCCAAAAGGTCCCTATTTGGGCCCATTTAAATTCATTATTAGTCCATATTTATTCAATATGCTTTAGCCAGTATATATGGAAAAAATCAATATCATAAGGCAGCAACATTAGTCTAGCCTGGTGCTGTTGGGCTGCTGAAATATGAATATTGATTTTTGACAATATATATAGACAGTGGCATTCCAGTGCTTCTTCCTGTACTTTTAAACACTGCCTATACCCTCACCGGGGCGCCATATAAATATAGGGGCGAGAATCACGGCATTCAAATGTGTCTTACAGGCACCTGCCATTTCAAAACAATGAAAAAATACTCTAATTTTAGCTTATGTTCATATGTATTTATGTGTACCAATCTGGAAGATTTTGGCTATGACCATCAACTACTCAAATTCCCAAGCTAATGGTGAAATAAATAAACCTCATTGAATAGAAATCAAAACTTTGTTTTCATTGTATAAGGACCACAAAAAATAAGAAACTAGTTATCACTTACTCATTGACTGATTACAATCTCACTCTTTTACATCAGTTGTACATGATATGATTGTATTAATAAGTAGCTTCTTTTACAAGACAAAAATAAATGTCAACGGTTGAAAATGTCATGTTGAGAATGAGACATTGAATGCAGTGATCTCTTCTCTGATTTTCGTCTGGTCCTGCGAGAGAACTGTGATCATGCTGTGATTTAGATGGAGAAGTCCTGTGATCAACGACAGTACATGTTCAAAAAGTAAACAAATCACTTTCAAGAAAAGGTGGTCCTTGATAAGGTGGCCGTAATATATATTTTTTCACACCCCAAAAATCAACCAGCAAATGAAGCTTTCAACAACCCACGTTTATATAATAGGCTCTGTGAAATAAATTTTTTTGTAAAGACACTCATGTCTATGGATCACAGTGGTTATATTTCTATTGACAAATTAAATTAATTTAAAGCAAAAGTTTAGAGAAACTTATAATTCAATCTCCTTGTACATATCTACAAGTAAAAATAATTCCAACTGCATTTTCAACACTCAAAGATCACCTGGGCAACCGCCATCGTCTCTGGTCATGTCGGCTGCTATCGCTAATTAAACTTTGAGCGGCCTTTTACTATCTGACCTATATTGTTTTATTGGGGGATTAATGTATCCGGCCGCGGCTGCCGCTGACCACAAATGAGGTACACCGTTACACAGGCGGCAATTCATTTGCATCCGGTTGTTTGGTTTTGAAATTCAGTGAGCACAGCGTGGGAATGTCACATTTTAGCGTCGCTTCAGTAGCAGAAGCGAAAGGTTTGTGATCACGCTGTGTGTGTGTGTGTGTGTGTGTGTGTGTGTGTGTGTGTGTGTGTGTGTGTGTGTGTGTGTGTGTGTGTGTGTGTGTGTGTGTGTGTGTGTGTGTGTGTGTGTGTGTGTGTGTGTGTGTGTGTGTGTGTGTGCGTGTGTGTGTGTGTGTGCGTGTGTGTGTGTGTGTGTGTGTGTGTGTGTGTGTATGTATGTATGTGCATGCATGCATGTATGTATGTATGGTTTGTCTATGGACAACCTACAAAGTTAACCATACTACACTTTGCTAATCAAAGTATGCTATCCACACAACGTTTTGGTCCATTTTTAACATTTTCTGCAATAACTTTTATACTTTTGAAGGAAAACATTCAAGCTTGTTACAACTGTGATGCCCCAGCTATTTTCATAAAAAGATGCACGAACACTACCTTATATTAATTTAGTAAAGAATAACTACCATTAAATTAAAAAAGACATATCAAATAGGCTGAAATAATCAGTCACCCATGTATGTAAACAATACTGCAACTATGCATTACACGGCTTCAAGCCTCTTTAAATATTACTGCTGTGGTTGAGTCATTTCTCAACAAGATCAAAAGTGCTCAGAGAGCACTGCGTCGCTAGCACAACATTGACTCTATATTGCTACATATCAATAGCTGCTTGAAAGAATATATCTAAACTTGGCACAATGCTTAATACGTACTTAGTGACCATTACTAGTGCCCAGCTGTTAGCATATTGCCAATTTAATGGTGATTTCTATAGGGCTATTTTTGGTTAATTTGATATGTAGTAATATAGAGTCTACGTTTTATATACTCTCTCTCTCTCCAGTTCTATGGCAAGCAAGCTCCTATCACTGCAATGACATAGCTGAAGACATAGCTGAAGACATAACTGACATTTGACTATATCAAGTGGCTCTGACGAGACTCGAACTCACGACCCCAAGGTTGTGAGACCAGAATGATACCATCTGCTTGGAATGAATGGTATCATTCTGGTCTCACAACCTTGGGGTCGCGAGTTCGAGTCCCGTCAGGGCCTACTTGATAAAGTCAAATGGAACCTATGTTTTCAGCTATGTCATTACAGTGGTAGGAGCTTGCTTGTCATAGAACTGGAGAATTGTATCCACAAGCAAAGTTGGGAAAAACACATTAGAAGAGCCTGCGTTGTGCTAGCGACGCAGTACAGTGCTCTCTGAGCACTTTTGCTCTAGTTAAATTTGTTATTCTTCTTGCAGTGGGAATGACATAATTTTTACATCTGCCCTTCAAACTTCGGACACCCCGCCCCCATGGTTAATAAATGGCAATCCTCCCCCCCCCCACACACACAAAGAAAATTGATTATGGCATTCTATTAACATTTATACATTTTGTACTTTTATTTCCTCCCATCATATATACATTTATACATATTACATTCCAGTTGGGGGGTAACATCTTGCCCTTCCCTGCATAGCCCAAAATTTCTGTTTTCTTCTCATTATTGTCAGCATGGGTACTAATGACCACCCTATATGATAAAAGTCCTCCCCATGGACACCCCTACTGATTAAAGGTGACCGATGGTGAACATTGTAGCCTCAGTCTAAAATCGGATTAGTCAATCCTATGGTCAAAGAGCATTCACAATACAGGCTATTTTGCTCCATTATAAATGCATGCAGTCCACAGAACACAAGTTACGTGGTCACGCACAAGGACGCGTTTGCATTTAAAACATTTAAACATGGATTTCTCAAACATCATGTGTGGAGTTTGTCGGATACAAACCGACAACATTCCAAGAAAATTCACCGAATGTACTAATTGCGCACACGATTTTTGCAGCAGTTCAAAATGTGGCCAAGTGTATCGCTCAGTGGATTGCCGTAATAGGATTCAGTTGCAACTTTGCGCAAGATGTATATATTTTCCATCTTGTTTAGCAGTGACTCCCATCTGGTGGTCCAGTAAAGGTTAGTTATTGAGGGTTCAATACAATACACGTACATTTGTAACTCAATGTCTGATTTGTAATCTGCATTGTATATTTATAAGACTTTTAAAAAGCATTCTGTAATTATTGTAATTTATCATTTGCAATACAATATTGGTGAGTGTGAAAAATCATCGTAGAATCTGGACATTAAATATGATAATTATTTCTAATGGGATTTTTATTTTATTTTCTCTGTAACCTCTTGTTTTTGTTTGATGTGCTATGTATTTTGGTGAAAAAGTTAATTGAATTGACATGCGCATGTTAGTACTTCAAAGAGCTTTACCAAGCTTATTAATGCTCTTTGATTGCTTTCTTCAGCTGAGCGTTCCCAGTTTCTTTGACTCGGCTTTTGCTCAACGCAAAGTCTCACAAGAGCCCCATCATCACCCACATCCTGAGAAGCCGTCCGTGAAGCCTGACTCCTTGCACAAGCAGGTTAAGCGAATATCTCACACCAAACGTAAGTTTGCATTGTGTCTAACTATATTTTGATTATAATTTCCAAACGCTAATCCGCGATGTGTGTTTCTGGCCAAATAGTAATTTCAATTGCGCTAATGAAGATTAAATCTGCATATGCCAAAAACCATTGCATTCTATTAATTAACCTTGCTGATTATATATATAATCATTAGCCACGATTATAACAATTTATTGCCTATGAATTTCTTCATAGACATCGTATAGGCCTCAAGGTGGTCTTAGGGAAGTTTTATCTAGATCACAATGTGATCAAACCATGCAATTGTTTTATTATAAATAAAATGCCACATCTGATATTGATTTGCAACTGGACTCACACGAATTATTGTTTACTTGTGTCCCATGGATAACGTTTGATGTAGACTGGATAGACTCGTATATCGGTAAATATCTTTTTCCATATCTTCCTAAGTTAGTACCGGTACTGCTATTGGCTATTCAAGGTAGTGCATCGTCTGAGCTAGGGTGCTCAAATTTGGCATGTCGGTTGTAAATGGTGACCATACAAAAACAAATGTAATTTTTTATTTACAGCTGTTGGTGTTGCTGATTCCTCTGTTAAGCGGAAGAAAGTTGTTCCCTGTGTAAAGCGCAAGGAATTTACATGCAAGGAAGTGGTTTCTGCTATTCTCCAGTCCGACTCTGACAGCGGGTCTGTATCTGAAGATGTATCAGAAGAGGAATTTCCCGCAGTGTTGTGAATAATTTTCACATAGGTTAAATAATAAATTAATTGACGCTCAATGTTTAAAATGGCACATGCTTTGATTTTAATCATTTTACATACAGCAAAGTTCCCTCTGCTTGCCGAGAAGGCAAGAGGCCAGCTGTTAGCATCACCTATGATGGCTCTGTACAATCGACGAGCATGCCTGCAGACGCCTCAGTACCATCTACAAGCTGCACAGATACGCCTAGATTGACTGGGTAAATTTTAGTTAAGTATCTGTAATTTCTGTAGATCTTTAAACTTAACGTCTTAAACTTGTCCGTTTGATAATTAAGTCTACCCCCCTACCGGGGGTAGACTTCTAGCTTTAGTGCTGTCCACATGCTTAAAGGCTCATAACTTAAACACCATGAGAGGAACAGTTTATGACCTATCATCACCAAACTTGACATTTAGTATCAATATATTGCCTGGTTTTAGTTTGGTGTATTTTGACCCACTTTTAATTAACTTATGAATGTTAGGTGTTAATACATCTTTACCACTCTACTGGGAGAAGTATTTGACAGATTATCACCAAACTTCATATTTAGCTTCGATGTACTACTCTCCAGAGCTGATTAGATTTTGCAAATGAGCTGTTCTGATTGGCTGCTGGCAGCAACACTTTATGGATTTGAGCTGTGGCATTATTTCATACATGCCACATTATCTGGGGTGACCCCGGATTAGTCACTCACCAATAGTAAAAATGGTTGATTTTTGCATGTTGAAAACAGGGGAACTCAAGAGCTGCATTTGCACCTCGCTCTTTCGGATGAATCTGACGACGATGCAACTAATCGCATGCATCACGCGCCGAAACCTCGTGCAGACTTAACAGCGAGGTAACCACATTGTTTTAATTCTTTTTTTTTAACTTAACTTTTCTTAATGCATTTTCTCACACATTCAAATGCACGTTGTTGACATAGTTCAATGTGGTTAAAAGTAACTGAAATTTATGAATGTATAACTACTATCAAGTTATTGACATAGAATAAGTAGTAAAGATAACATTATTATGATGATCCTTTAAGTAAATATAGCAGTGTATAGAAATGATCATATCTTTGACTTGTTTTCAATTGTATTCCTGGCTTTTCTGTGTCTGACGAAAGTCTTTCCATACGAAATACATGTATCCCCAGACTTTAATTGAGGCGGAGGGAAACGGTGTTATGCGAATTTGCTCCGCCTAACATCGCAAATCTCAAAAACGGCATCAGCTAAGTTCCACGTCTAATTTCATTTCACGGTTAAAGATAAATATAAAAAGAAAAATTCATCCACTATGAAAACTTAGTTTTGAGAAAATGGACTTTAAACATAGCCAATCAATATGCATTGATAGTATTTGCTGTCTATAAAATGTATCATATAAGAAAAAACTATTGATGATAAAAGGTTCATTTTGAAAAGATGTTGTTCTTTATCATTTATAGCATACAAAACAATGAAAATGTAAAAATTGATTTTTTAACCAATATAGCCTTATAAGCCTGCAAAGAATGAGTCATTGTTAAAGCCGAGCTTCACAGAAGTCTCGAGCTTTATAGCCGTAGTAGGCGCTCCATTGTGTTCCCTCTCCACTGCCTACTACGTTTACTGTAAGCACATCCGCGCTGAAATTAGTGCCCAATTTGAATATTTAATCAATGAAACTGAAAGCGGTCGACAATCGCCGATGTTAATGAGCTGGGAAAACGTCGTAGCCATCAAAATTAATACGCCGTGTTATTTAAAGCGTTAGCAACAGCGGGTAAAACCGCCATTAATGCGCTTACAGTTATCAAAAATAATCGTTTTACCCACTCTGCAATGTGCAGACAGATTTGTAGTAAGTGATGCATGTTGATGTTATTTTTTCTGCCTATGCATGTTAAATATTATTCAAAATGAAACAAATGTTCTTGATTTAAGATCAATGATTTGGAAATGCTGATAAAATATTACTGCCGCCTTATGATGTGTGAATAAATAAAATATGAAAAACATTACTTAAACCATTGTACTTTATTTCACTATAAGTCATGGTTACTCAGCATAAAAGTGAGCACTGGAGTTATTTTTTAAATATTATTTATTGAAACTGTTCATGGTCAAAATTTACCGCAAAAATATTGGCCCATCAAGTACAGAATTGACCCATTGATTTGCCTTACCAAGGGGCCAATTGTCCCACTACAAGTTTGGACCAACAAGAACTCTGCTTTATTATGTCCTGACACAGTTATGTACACAGATAAGAGCATAAAAAATATATATAGATATAAATTAAAAATTTAATGTGTAAAGTTAACTGAATGCAAAACCATACACTATCTTTTTTTTCAACAGGTTTGCTTTGCTTTCTGATGAAAAGGAATTTGATGAGTGGTATGGCCCAGCAGAGAGGGTTGCTGTACAAGACGGGGGAATTTCCTCTGACGCCACCGAGTCGGCGTCAGAGGCAGGTGTTGACAACGAGGTGGCTGATGCTGCCGAAGAGGATGTCCTTGATGGCATCGTGTGGCGAGTGCGCCAATTATGTTTATTTTAAGGTAAATTGTTACCACTGTCGTAGGAAACATATTTGACCATTCTTTACAATTTTCTTTGATATATTATTCGCCACATGTGATTGGAGTTTGGTGTACTTTGGCTTACTTTTGATGCACTTATGACCTTGAGGTACTAATACCTTGTGAACACTCTACAGGACAAATTATTTGATCGATTGTCACCAAACATCATATTTGGGGTGGGTTTATAAGGAAGTGGGATGTGGGAAAAAAGGTCTTAAAAACAGGGAGGTGGAAAAAAAGGCCAAAAAAAAGAGGGATTGGGGATCTCAAAAATCAGGGAGGGGGTAAAAACGGCCAAAATAATAATTTAGCTTTGATGTACTGCTCTCCAGACCTGATAAGAACGTGGTGTACTTTGGCCTACTTTTGACGAAGATACGATTTTTTTTTATAAACAATATTACGAATTTGTGTTTTGCTGTTGTAAAGGTATTTTACAATATATGGTCGTAACCACTTTTTTGGACAATGTGGAACAACATCGTGATGATGCTCATATACATACCGTATAGTCATGCATACAGCGGCATGGGCCTATAACCAAAAAATGGCTATTTTAGGGGTCTCCCGGGGGTCATGTTTGATCTCTGATATGGGCCTTTATTCGAACCTGAAGCGCACCCCACCTAGAATCATATAATGACTGAGAGTAAGTTTTTTATGGGCATTTATGCCATAATATGTGGTACAGCAACTAAATATATTACCCATGTAACGCCATTATCCTCCACCATCGCCCAGGCGTGAACGTTTTTGTATTGCTCTGAGCATCTACATTGCATTTTATTTCATCATTATCGATTGGTATTCTCTAATATGATAGAATGGTTTGTATTCATTATGTCATATTGGCACAATTGTTTTCATAGCTTGGTAACATCATACAAACATAATTTAACTAAATATTTTACTTGCGGAAGTTCGCCATTACCGATCGAGTTTATACGCAACGACATATCGAAAGCATGTTTATTAACCCAATTATCGGGATGTCCCTTGAGGGACAATTTTACGTCCGATTTTTTGCACAGAAAAGTCCCTCGGAATATCGTCATTGTTTACATATAAACAGTGATGTCATGCTCCCGAGTTTTAGACTAGTGACAACAAAATCGCCTTACTTTGACATTTCGATGTAAATTTTGTGGAAGTTAAACAGGGTTATGATAATATTAATGCATCATTTGTAAGAATATATATCTGCGCAAGAAACACCTTGTTTTCAATGACGTCACTAGGAAATACCTACTTATTATTCCTGCTTCCAAATAAGGATATTAATACTCAGCCTCGAGCACATCGTGCATTGTCACCATAACCCGCATTTTCTCTGCTTTGATAACGGCTAATGGAGGCGCTACTCTTAATCGCATCACGCTATGGTCGGTGTTGAGATATGAGGGGGCGTGTGATAAAGGCTAATTTTCCTATTGAAAATGGCGCCTTAGTTAAATTGCTTGGAGGTAAAATAATTTTTGAAACGAATGGATTTTCATCGTCACTTTAATATACCCATCACAAATTCAAGTGTCGGATCAATTATAAACCGATTATGAAGTCATGGACGAAAGGATATTTCTCAAATCATAGGCATTGTTCTATAATTCGTCTTTCTAAAGTGTATCTCGAACCTGTCATTTTTAATCCAGCCCGGCAACATCCTCACGTTTGGAAAATATTCTAGACAAATATAGCCATATTCCTATTACTGTGTCACAATTTATGTAAAAAAATAAGCCTCTAGTGTTTACATTATGTGTTTACGTTTTCCGTATGCCGATATGAATGGGTTAAGATTTTTTTTTTTTTTTTTTTTTTTGTCTTTCTGTTTCTAGCTGGGTTATCAATGTTTCATTTTTTTGTTTTATTGCATCATTTAAAATATTGTTATCGATATCATATAATCGTTTCTCATATTCTTGTATTTCTTTTTTCATAATACGAGATTGGAGAATTGCATACTCTATTGACATTTCTTTAATTCTTACTTTACAGTAGTCCCAGCGTAGGGTAGCATTAAGACTTTGTGTTTCATTTACTGTTTTTTGTATTGTTTGCCTGATCATTGTTTTATAATTATCATCTAATAAGTAGGAAGTGTTAAGCTTCCAGTACCGTGAGCCACGTTTGTTTTCGGCTTGTACCTTAAGCATTACAGCCTTATGGTCCGGACATTTAGGAGCCGTGAGTATGTAACTTTTTGTGGCTCTGCTTAATACATAATTAGATACTAAGATGTAGTCAATTCTACTTTGAGTTGTAGCCGACTTGTTGCTATATGTAAAGCCATGTTTTGTAGGGTTAAGTACCCTATATGTATCATTCAGGTCGTTATATTTTAATAGCCTAGTAAAATCAAGCCTCGAGTTATCTGAATTGGGATTTGTTCTATCTGCAGATGTTATGGAGCAGTTGAAATCACCACACATGATGATAGCATTATTATTTAGGGAGTGGTCTTTTACCCACTTAGACAGGTTTTGAAAAAAGTTTTTGCGTTTATTTTCCTCATTAGGAGCATATGCATTTACAATAGTGTATGTTTGGCTGTGGCAGGTAATGTTTATTAACAAAGATCTACCATCATGACCTCGATGCGTATTAATTATTTCACAATCAAAATTTTTCTTTAGTAATATGGAGACTCCTCGACTATGTGCTGAATTTGTATTTGAATGTATGCATACACCGTCCCAGTCTCTGTTAAATTCTGTGACTTTATTCTCCTTAATAAATGTTTCCTGTAGACATATGACATGGGAGTTTCGTGCTTTAAACCAATTAAGTAGAGTTTTCCTTTTAGAGGTATCATTTAACCCCCTTGTATTTAATGAGACTATTTCCATTCTGTTTTATATGTTTTATCATGATGTATTATATATATTATTATTATCAGCAAACATAATTTAACTATCGATTGTTAAAATCGATACACATATTCATCATATTTATTATATTTATATTTTACCAGTCATTGACATGTTGAAAAACATTTTTGCCTCCATATTCTTCAACATCCTGAGGTGTTTGTGTGTTTCTGTCTGAATCATTTTCATTTTGTTCTTGCTCAAAAGTTCTAACCTGTCCAAACGTGTTTGTATCCTGTTTTGAAGGTTTGGCGTTTTCATCATGTAGTAACACATTTCCTTTATTTCTCTCAGTTTTTGACTTGTTGATCATTGGAGATTGTTTATTGTTATTTTGTGTAGGTTTTGTAGCAGGCACTGTCGGGTTTGTGTCACGAACATTCTGTGATGATTGTTTTGGTGAAGTAGTGCAGTATGATTCGACCACCCTTATCTATTTGAGACCATGTCACAAGTGTGTGATCATTTTGCACTCGTTTAACAGGCTGTTTGTTAATCTGGTCGGTTGGGCTCGAGCCGTGTCGCAAACGTTTCTTTTGATTTTGAAATTTGCTATTATTTATATCACCATCATCTAGTGCAGTTTTGTTTTCATTGCTGCTTTCATACTCGTAAGTCTCGTCAGTTTCAGTTCTTTCAATTAGTGTACTATTGTTTAGTGTCTCTATCGTTTCATTTTGGATGTTTCTAGTAGTTTTTGATTGTTGTTTTCTTTCTGCTAATATTTCATCTCGAACATTCATTAAGATTTTTCCCATCAGATTTTCACCTGGTATGTGTTGCAGGAGGGTGTGTCCAGTGGCATACATGTTGATACCTGAGCCCCACTTAAAGTCTCCAATCACTGCCTCAACAAGATAGCTTCCCTCAGTGTCAAGTAAAGCTTTTTCGTAAGCAGAATCTTGCAGCATGTAGACATATCTCAGTAAAGATCCGTCTTTCTATTTGTATCCATTCGTCACTTTTTGGTAAACATTTTGAGATCTTTTTATCATAGAAGGATCTCTCATTTTCAACATGGTCTCTGCTATCTCTTTATTGCCGATAAACAGGGCTTTCTGGTGTTGATCAAGATCAAGCCCGATTCGATTAATAAATGTGCTATCGATATGTCCACAGCGTATAAACTCGATTTTTTTTTAGATATATGTATTATTTATTAATGCTCACTTTGGGTGTATTCTAGCTGCAGATTAACACAAATAAATATTTTCAAACATTGATTAAAGCTCCTGTCGAAGGTTTATATCGATGTCCATTCTAAATCATTGATAGAAAATAGTGAAACGTGTAGGAGATTGTAATGTCGCCCAAAGCATGTTCATGGTATGTGTACGCATACGAGTACAGGATTTCTTGAGGTGAATTCTTTTGTTTTCACGTGTTTTTGGTCACTTGTGGGGGTCCAAGGTGGACATAACCATCAATTTTTTTGAAGGGAAAATAATTTTTATTCTCACTTATTAGCCCATGGGCTAATATTCGAACACTAAGCCCATCTTCGATGTTAGGCTCATGTGCCTGTATGCACGACTATACGGTAGGAAAAATTGTAAGCATTTCCTTCTCTCCACATCCAATGATGCTGGGGCCCACGCCTAAAGCCTACCCAAGTGTAACAAAAGCTAATCCTCTGCAATATATTGTGATTAATATTAAAGGTTAGTCAAGCTGTTTGGACCAAATGTTTTGCCAAATTTGCATTGATTTGGTGGTCTGGGACGTACATGAGTCATGTAACATGACTACGTATCCATAGTACTAAATAGAAAATCGTGTTGCTTCTTACAGGACTTACAACCCACCGAACACACAGACCCCCGGACGTCTCCGCATGTTGACTGACTCTGAGTGCGAGGACGTTGATGAGGCGCCAATGGTCCCTGATGCTGTACCGTTGCTGCAGGAACCAGTTGTGCAGGACAACCGTCCCCCGACCATCGAGTTTGGTGAGTACACGTTAGTCCGGGGGGCCTCTCAGAGGGGTAAAGATTTGCTCGTTGGACAAGACCAAAGAAAATATGATATACACAGCAAAAGTGACACAACTACCACGTGGCAGTGTACAAGTCGCCCTAAAGGTGCACATCGGTGTGGTGCAAAGGTTTATCAAAGTTGGGATGAGGACGGCAACTGTCAATTTACACGATCGCGTGCCGAGCACAAGTGCCAGGCAGATGACCGTCAGACAGTTGCAAACCTGATCGTCCTTAAGAAGGCCAAGGCCACCGCTGTAAAATCACTTGGTGTTTCTGCACGCAAGACATTGAGCGATGCGGAGATGGCTCATTACAATGAGACTGGCATTTTGACATACGTCGACCAGCGACAAGCTGCCAACACAATAAACAAACACCGGAAGATTTATCGACCAAAAGAGCCAACGACCCGTTTGTTCGACTATGATGACAACTATAGGCCTGGCTTCAAGATTGCATCGGTGGACGTTGGCGGGCAAACAGCCTACGTGTTCAGCACAAGACTTCAACTGGAATACCTCGCTATGAGTCGTACGTGGTATGCGGACGGCACTTTTAAGCTTGTAGGTCAGCCTTTCTACCAGCTGTGGACGATCAACGCTCATGTCCGCCGGTCCGGACGCGTGGAAGAACGTGAACGAGAGGAAAAAATTCACACATCGTTGGTTTACGCCATTATGTCTGGCAAGAGTAAGATTTGTTACCGTGAGATCCTAGTGGCGCTACTGCGTCACATGAATGATGTCGGTTTGCAGCTACGTGTTAAACATGTGGTTTTGGATTTTGAACGTGCTGAGTGGGGGGCTTTCTCGGAGGCCTTCACTCAGCTTGACCTGGAAGTTCCAAGGTTAAGAGGGTGCGTCTTCCATTGGTGTCAGTCTTTGTACAGGAAGATCAATTCGGTGGGCCTTGCTCAGACATACAAGCAGAGGGATGACAGAGGACGGTTCCTGCGTCGGCTTATGAGCCTTCCCCTTGTGCCGCCTGAGGCTGTGGAAAGAATGGCACATTGGTTTAACGAGAATGCCCCAGATGCAATATTCAAGAAGGTAACGCAGTACGTGGTGGACACATATGCCAGCGAAGGGGCATTGTTTAAGCCAGAGGAGTGGAGTGCGTACCGTGTTTTGCACAGGACCAACAATGCAACTGAAGGTAACCACCACAAGCTAAACATTCAGTCGCCGAACAATCTGAGGTTCTACAGACTGGTCTCTCTATTGCATGACAGCGCAGAGGTTTTCCGGGCAGAAGTAACTCATGTTCAAGATGGGCATCTTGGGCAGAAAATTAGAGGACGAACAAAGAAAAGAGATGCGGAACTCATCGGAGCCTGGGATGCGCATGCACGAGGTGAAATCAATGATTTTGAACTGCTCCAACGTTGCAATGGGGCCTACAGACCACATTAGGAAGCCATTACAAGACAGGTTAGTATTACCGTAAGGTAGTTGTGAAGTGTCGTGGTTTCCATATTTTATGCTTTCATCACTTACTTTGTGTTGGTGTACATAAGGCCAAACAAAATTGATTTCTTGTTTCCTGTAACATAAAATTTTGATCCAGGTAGGAAGGTGGTGTAGAAGTTTTTATTTTATCAATTATTTTTGCCCATTTTTTAATAGGTAGGAAGTTGTTTTTCTTTTAAGTTTTTACCGACAATTATACAGGTAGGATTTTTTTACCCAACTTTTTAAACAAATATTTTTTCATATAAAAGATTGAACATTTCAGACCTGAAATACTTCCATGATTTAAGAAGTTAGGCTTTCTTGATGCTTTTTCTTCTTTATATGCATCAGTTTCATTTCAACACTACATATTAAATGGATGGTCGTATGCATTGGCTATCCATATTACTTTTGTGTTTCAATAGGGTATCTGTAAAGATTAAAGAATACAATAATATCTTTCACATGCTGTGGCTGGTATTAGGCAATGCCTATTCATATTACTCCAGACCTAGAACGTAAAAAAACCTAGATATGCAGCCGAACGTCTGTGACGTTAATGGACCATATATGATAGTACCACAAAAATTAACGTATTAAATTGGTTACATCTTAAGTTATATGCAAAGTTTTCATTCTGTACTGTTAATTTGCAACAGATTTGTCACATGTATGAGTAATGTAATATTTATTTCTATCTACTATCTTACAGAGCCATCTTAAATCTGGGTATTATCGCCCATAACATGACCCAGTAGCTGTAGTTTGACAGTTCAAATGAAAGTGAAAATTGTCAAAAAATGTATGTTTTATAAATAAACTGTATGATCTTCAAAAAGTTGCTTTAATTTTAATCAAAATATAGAAGGAATTACAGGTTTTTCCAAAGCATTGGTAAAAACGTCAGGTTTTGCCCCCCAAACTAGGTAGGTGGTTATGAAAATATGGCGAAAGGTTTAAATATCCAAGCTGCAGAATCAAGCCCAGAAGAGAAACCTGTTTTGTTTACTGGGTATAACAAACAAGATTTGATGGTTTTGAATGGGGATGCATCTTTCTTGTATTGCTCAATCTCTTTTTCAATTTGTCTAGTAAATTTGGCATCATACCTGTCATCACCTTGCCCTGTAGAAATCACCATGAAATTGGCAATGTGCTAACGATTGGCACTATTTATGGTCTGTACCTAAATAAGAATTGTGCTAAGTTTGGATGTTTTCTCAGCAAGTATTAAAACTATTGAGTCATCATTGTACTGGTGATGCAGTGCTCTCTGAGCACTTTTGATCTAGTTGGGAACATTGCTGTTTTAATCACAAATAGGTGAACTCTGCAGAATCACTCAACCGTAGCAGCATTAAAGCTTTGTACTGCATAATTGCAGTTTGTACTGTATAATTGCATACATGAGTGACTGGTCCCTTCTCCTTATATGTCTTTTAATTTAATGGCATTTTTTCTTTACCAAATAAATATAAGGTAGTGTATGTGAATCTTGTTGTGTGCTTCTGTGGCCGAATGGATAGGGAGTTGGCCTTGTGACCAGAAGGTCGTGGGTTCGATTCCCGGTCGGGTCTGATGGTGAGTGTTGAGCAAACTTACCTCTAACAGGTTGCACACTGCTCCGTGGTACCTACACGTTAAATAGGTACAGGTCAGTGATAAGCGTGCGCAAACAGCAGCAATGCCATATGCAGCCAGTATGGTATGCTCCCGGGGAGTTGAGAAAGATATATATGAGAATGTGCCGATGACCTGGTGTAAATTGTAAAGTCGTGAGATCAAAACTTGGATCAAGACTATAAACCAGACATTTACATTTACATTTACATTTGTTATGAAAATAGCTGGGGCGTGACTATGGTACCAAGTTTGAATGTTTTACTTCAAACAGTATAAAAGTTATTGCAGAGAATGTTAAAAATGGACCAAAATGTCCCAGTTGAAAGCATACTTTAATTGGCAAAGTGCCCCAAATCGAATCTCTCTGTGTCGCCTCATACCTCATAGGTGTATAAAGTTTGAACGCAATCCTTGTAGCTTGTCCATAGACATACATACATACGTACGTACGTACAAAGTGATCACAAACCTTGCTTCAGGTACTGAAGCAACGCAATAAATGTGAGAGATTCTTTTGCTGCCGCTGTGTTCAACTGCTTACAGGTTTCGCTTGGCACTGTGAGAGCTGAGACCTGTGTGTTTACGAAAAGGAATGGAGACCAGTCCTGCTTGCAGACGCAATTGGAGACTTGTCCAGCTGGTAAGTATGTTTGGTACAATGTAACGAGCCCATTTTGACTTTGGTTTTCAAAGAAAATACAGAAGGTATTTTAAGTATGATATAATCAGATGTTGATCATTTAAGTTCGGAGATATTTATATGTTAACGTACTTCCGAGTAATATTTTGTCAGCATCATCAGTTACACGGCTATCATATGCACACTGCCTTAACAGTCCATGCTCATATAATCATCAGCAGTTACACGGCTATTATATGCCCACTGCCTTAGCAGTTCATGCTTAGGCCTTCTTAAATAATATTTTTGTTTCTGGTTAGCGAGCGAACCTATATTATCGCCCCAATCCTGTCAAATTTTATGAAGTTTACAAAAAAAAAGTAACATTTTACTGACCGAAGCTATTGTGCAATCCTGTCAAAAATAAAGAAATTTTACCTGCTCATAACTTAATATTTTTGCATAGACCTACAGGTGCATTGTGAACGTCCGATGTACATCCACAGGACTGGTTCACACGACAAAGCTGTACGACCAACGACAGACAGGTGGCAGGCAAAAAGGACTGGTTTAAATATTGACACAGGACTGGTCTTTGTGATGCATTTCATAATTTTCTAACTGCAAAAGGACGGTCATTCATAACTTGATTGTGTTTTTGTGTGTTATTAAGGTAACATTTGGTACATAGTATAGTGATTTGAAAATTGTGATTTTTTCTTTCATCATATTTTTTACCTAAAATCAAAGCAGTAAGGTTTTTTAATGGTGGAAGTTTTTTTAATCACAATTTTGGCTACCACAATTTTAGGTGCAAAAATGGGTAAATACTGAATAAATATATTACTTCTTAAATATATTGTTTTAATCAAATGTCCTGTATATGATGATATCAGAAATGAATTGTATAATAATATTCCAGATTTATCTTTTTTCAACATTAATGATGAACATAAATTATACTACCTGCTAAGCAAGAAAGATATTGTATATAATGTTGCCAGAGCCTGCTTTTACATTTTAGATAGGAGGAAAATTTTAACGTATATATAGTCTCTAATAATTCTATAAAGAATGGTCATGTGTACATTTTAAAGATATTCTATTTGTGCTTTTTTACATGTGTGTACATACGATTGAGACTTTAATAAACAAATAAACTAAACTAAACTATTATATATTCTTACCTATGTCCATGATGTTTGTTGCATTTGTATTTATTGCTATGAAAATGTGCATGTTACATGATTGGTTATTAGTAGTGATTTTGTGGACATGTGTCATGTACATAGACTTGATAACATAAAATATGAATTATGTAAATGATTTCTCATGGTTCCTATTGTGTCAACAACAATCAAATATATAACATTATGATTGCTTAAAAATAAAATATTCAGAAACTGACTATACGTGGTTCTCTTTTGCAATTAAAAACTAACTTTTTGTTTCTCTTTTGCAATTATAATGAAAGCCCTTCTTTAAATATTGAACACTTTAAAGACATTTAGAATTATAACAGGAATAAGTTTCTATCAATATAGTACTATTTGTCAAGGAGACAGGGGCCTTGACCCTAGAATGGGGACCACAGCTCAGCTGCATTAGCTGGCGAAAAGTAGGACAAGGTCATTCCAGGAGGGAGAGTAAAGTATACCTGCCGAGTACTATTAGAGAAATACATGTATATATCCACATTAAATTTACCTTTGAATCAAAGGATCATTGAAAAAAAATAGTCTTCAAATGAAATAGTTTTTATTAGAGCATTTACCCACTAAAATATTTTTGGTATTTGGTTGTAAGATCGAAACAAAACATAATTGTGATAATTTCTGTGGAGCAAACATGTAAAGAAAGGCGCAAGGTTATTATGAATTAATATTTTTCACACAAATACAAGGCTTTGATCATAAACAGTTGATCATATACATTTTTGTATAGACATAAATTACTAGGTTTTCACGAGACAATGACACTTTGGTATGCTGGGTTAAGTTTTTTTACAATATTATATTACATTAGAATCATGATTACAAAAAAACATGTTTGTTAAAAAGTAAACAACAACAGAAGCACGTACAAAAAACACGCTAGCATTATTTGTAGACTATACATAGTACGGGGGCCAAATCCCAAGGCAGATTGACAGGCCAGCACAGCGTGAACGAGGTGAAAAGTAGCTGACATGTGGCATACATCCAAGCAGGTCCAATAAATCCTATCACACTAGTATGATAAACAAATCTCATCAGCAGTTATTAGACGTGAAATAGTTATTGCAGGGCGAGTCTACAAAATGAAAGTCAGTCATTGCTATAAATTTAACAAGCGCCTGTGACGAGATTTCACACTGACGGTAGAGAAGTGGCATGATGAGATTTCACCCTCAGAATATATGCACAAATCTGTACACATGTCTGAGTTGTACAAAGTCCCAATCATGCTGCGTATCTGAGACGCCCAGGACTCATGGTTTTAAATAAGAATAAATAGTTGTAGAGTGGGAAATCTCATTTATGTTGTAATGGTCATAAGTCCATTCTGTAAAGTTTACTACGGCTGTAACATTGACCGTAATGTCGCTATAACACTATAAAATTGGCCTGAAGCAACTTCCCCCTCTAAAAGGATAATGCTCAGCCAAAATAATGTTTGTTCTGTAAAGCCCAGTATCAATGAACAATGCCTTTTATATTGCAGATGTAATAAAAATAATATTCATAATGTTGCATAATATCGAATGATTGTCACAAAACATACTGTGGATTTCCGACGGCAGACGTGACGTTTAACGTTGGGGAGAAAGACAGCTTCTTACTGCACCGTGAGAGTTACGTCTGACAAATTGACATTTGTTGGGTTTACGTGTGTTAGTGGCAAAACCCATAGCTCCAATGGGTTTATACGGCCTCTTATAGCGTAGTATTTGAATTGCTCTAAATACTTTAATATGCTGTTTAAACGAATGAAACTTTCAGAATGCACAGAACTCGTTGTACACAAGCGTATTTGTTTGGCCGCTGAGCACAACCTTTAACGATGACCTGACATTGAAGGAGAACTTTAGAGATAGAAAGAAGAGGAGCAATAGGTGTTAGGTGGTGAATCTTTAGTCCATTTCTTTTGTTTGACTGTTAATCAGTTAACTCTGAATGTAAAATTTAAAGACTGAGCTCATGATCTAGGGTAAAGTATAAAGTATACAGTTACATTGACCAAAATGTTACTATTGATTCTAGCAA
>JAGTTF010005953.1:0-14621 GCA_019095985.1 Streblospio benedicti
GGTCTTCCACTGCAATGGGTAGAGGAGTGCGACTCTCACGCCTATGACCTGACACTCGGGACCACTGAACGTGTATTTCTCAAAGTGTTGCAAAACAACGGCACCGCCATTCGCAAGAGAATTGCAGATAAGGGGCGTGAAGGTGCGAATGAAATCAGGCAAGAGTGGAAGGGAATCTTGGACGGGGTTTTAGTCCCGGGCCAAGAGGAACAACGGGCGGAGCTTTGGAGGCGCACGATGCGTCAAGTCACCGACTGGGAAGTCGAGTTGATCCCGCAGTACCTGGTGCAGTCCAAAAAGTGGCAGGATCTGACAGACGAGAGCGAGGCGGAAGCAGCATGTACAGAGAGGGCCAACAGGCGGTATCGCACCCGCCACCGACTCACAAAGCAGAGCCGACCTAGTTGTCACTCACCCTCGGGTGGGGCGGTGAAGGAGGAACGGTCTGCGGAGCGTCCGCCGCGACGCGAACCACGGAAGTGGGAGCAGGACGCGGCTAGTCCACCTCTCTTGCCGCCTTGGGGGAAAGGCCGGGACCCTAATACCGGCACACCAAGCGAGCGAGGGGCTGACACCCCCCCGCCACCACCTATAAAGCCACGGATACGCGACGACTTCGTCGATCTTGACTCCTTGATGGCTGAGGTTTCTCGACTGGAAGCCGATCGCGAAGAAGAGGAGCGCCTGTGGGCACGGATCGCTGAGCTACGAGGATTGAGATCCACCAGTAGGGGCATGAGCAAGATCCAAGATCGACCCGCATCCACCCCTGTCGGTGTCTCGCAAGAGGCCCCGACAGGAGACAGCCAGCATTACGGGGGTGCCCGACCCCGCACGGGAGGGGTCGTGACACGCCTCACGGAGGAGGATTCCACGTCAACGAGCGGCAATTCGCGAGCATCCGCAAACCCTCTCGTGCGACGCTTCATGCAGATCCCCTGGGTGGGGGCCCTAGACGAATATAAGGTCGAAGAGGCGAGTTGGAAGGAAGAAGAAGCAGCACGTAGACGACGCGCCCTCCGGTGCAAGCGGAATCGACGATTGGGTCGTAGAGAGTCGACCTCCTCGGAGGATGATGACTTACCGCCAGGCGTCCCGACGAGTGTATCCTTCAAGGATCTCATCAAGAACTTTCACAAGTTCAGCGAACCCAACCGCAACGAGTCTTGGCCTGACTATGTACAACAGCTAGTGGGGTTCCGTCCCACGAGTGGGCGGGATGGCTGGTGGACCGATTATCGGGGAAGGCGCAGGGAGCATTGTTGAACCTCCCCATCGAAGATAGAAACAATTGGAAGGTTCTCTTGGCGACCCTTAATGCTAATTTCCATGTGGAATTTGAGATGAGGGCCGCCGAGGAAGAATTCGCGACCCGGAAGCAGGGCAGTAAAGAGTCGGTCCGCGACTTCATCGCTCAGCAAATGGCCCTGGCGCGGAAAGCGTACGGGAAGTACAATCGCCGCAGAGAAACAGCCGTGCTGAAACGGCTAGAACATGGACTGAATTCCACTTCGCTTCGGCGAACGTATGACGAGGTAATGATGTATCCTGAATCGGATCTGGCCATCTTGACACAGGAGTTGGTTCGGCGCGAGGCGCGGGACGATCCAATGCACTACAAAGCAAATATCGTACGCGAGAAAGAGGAGGCGAACGCGAAGAAGCCCAATCACCCGTCCACGGAGACTGTGGTGAGGCAAGTGTTGGCGGTGCAGGGCGAGCAGGAAAAGAAGTCGTACTCGGGAAAAGGGACCGACGCCGCTGCTGCGACGGCGGGCGGGTCATCGGCGCGGTGTACCGCAGAACCGACGACCGCGACAACGAGGGGGTCAAGACGGGTTAGCCAAAGTGGAGTGTTGGCATTGTGGTCAGAAGGGCCACGTTCGTACGGGTTGTCATAGGGCAACACCGGAACAGATCGCCGAGTGGCAATCCGGAGGATAGGAACCCGACCCAGAGTGCAAACTCTGTGGTCGCTGCGACGCCGGAGGGAAACGAGTAGGCAGGGGAGCTGAGTCGCGAGCTTCCTCTGCCGCTGATACGAGCGACAATCAACCTCAGAGGTCTACCACAGATGATGGGGAGCTACTCGCCGGAGTGAATTTTATCGGGCGTCCAGTGCATGGGCGTGCCATGGCGGGTTTGGGAGGACGAGCCGTTGCCAGAGAAAGCCACTGCTCACCGCCTATGAGAGCGTCACAGGATCCGGGGGGTCGGCCTCCGGGTTCGCTCGGCCTAGGCATTCGAGGAGGATGTGTTCGTTCCGAGGACCGGTCTAGTGGTCTGCCACGACCGCCGGATTGTCAGGACCGGGCTTATTTCACACCTGGGAGGAACGGGCAGGATGCAGGGAGCCGCACGCCGGACGAGAGTCTTGGCGCGACTACATCGCATGCCGTTTCTGAGTGCAGACGGGGGATTGTACAGGAAAGTTGCACTAATTTAGTAGTGACTGGGCGACGGTCTGGTAGCGCGCGCAGGAAAGAGCCAGGCGCAGAGACAAAAGCTTCGTCTCCCGGGGGCCGCGAGGTCACGTCGGGAGAGGGCGAGGAGATGGAGGTGGAGTCGCGGAAGACCCTGCGAGGGACCGTGGACTGAAGCTGTCATCCAATGGCTCGATTAACGTTGACCCAACATCAGCAGTGCACTCTAGCAGTAGACGAGGGCGACTGTCGCACCTCTCCGCCAGACGGGCCTCGCGACTCGTTGCGGGACTGCGTCGGGGAGAGGCGTATCAGTGTGTGCCAGCAGGAGAAGACATTGCGCATGTGCGCAAAGCAATGGCCTTGCCAGAGGCCGCTACTGATGGGGAACCCTGGGAGTTTCCCGAGTATCTTCGCTGCATGCTACCGTCTGAGGGAGAATTAGTGCCAGACGAGATCGCCAAAGTTGAGGCCCTGGTGATGGAATATCGGGACATATTCATGGGACCCGGGGATCCCCCGGGCTCCACGGATTTGATTCACCACAAAATTGATACGGGAGACGCGATGCCGATCAAGCAGAACTACTTCCGCCGCTCGCAGAAGGAGCGGGAGTATATTGACGCAGAGCTGGAGAAAATGTGGGGTTATCCGCCCCTCCAAGTCGCCGTGGGGAGCACCAGTGGTGCTAGTCCGCAAGAAGTCGGGGGAGCTGCGATTCTGTATTGACTTTCGCAGGCTTAATGAAGTTACCCGGAAGGACGCTTACCCCCTACCACGGATCGACGAATGCTTGGATGCCCTCGAGGGGTCCAAGTATTTCAGCACGCTTGATCTTGCGAGTGGTTATTGGCAGGTAGCCATGTACCCGGAAGACGCAGAAAAGACAGCTTTCGTGACACATCGTGGCCTCTTTCAGTGGACCATGATGCCCTTCGGTCTCTGCAACACGCCCGCGACGTTTTGTCGCCTTATGAGATGGTACTCGCCGACACCGTGTGGAGCCAATGCCTCGTGTACCTCGACGACATCCTCGCTTTCAGGCGGGATCTCGAGGTCGCGTTGCTGAACCTCCGCAACTCATGTAGAATACTTGGGGCACGAGGTAGACGCCGATGGAATTCGTCCCAGTCGTAGTAAGATTCAAGCTCTGCACGACTGGGCGGTACCAAAGAATCTGAGCGAGACTCGAACGTATCTAGGGTTTACCGGGTTCTATCGTCGTTTCGTTCCAAACTACACTGAGTGAGCTCGCCCACTGACAGAGTTGACCAAGAAGGGGGTGTCATTCCGATGGACCCCGGAACAGCAGGAAGCGTTTGAGAAGATCAAAGAATTTCTAGAGAAACTACCACTTCTCTATTATCCGAAACCAGACACGACTTTCCACCTGCAAGTGGATGCGTGTCTGTTCGCCATTGGCGGGACACTGGAGCAGGAACAAGACGGGCGGTTTGTTCCGCTCGGCTTCGCCTCAAAGACACTGTGTAAGAGTCGCCAAGCCTATTGTGCTACGAAGCGCGAGTTTTACGCAGTCGTGTTCTTCATGCGATACTTCCGAGACATTACGAGGGGCACACTGGTCGTCATATGGACTGACCACGCAGCACTCACGTGGGTTCAGCAGTATCATCAATCCGACAACATGTACATGCGGTGGATTGTTGAGGTGGGCTGGTACAAACCCTGGGAGATACATCACTTCGAGGGGAAACTCAACGTAGTTGTGGACACTTTGTCACGCAAGCGTGAGAATTATCCCGAGCTGAAGGAGGCGTTTTGTAAGCGCAACTGGTGCAATTTGGGGAGAATGCCCTGATTGCTTGTTCCACAAGAAGGAAATGGACAAGTGTCAAGACACCGACTCAGACGACTCGGACGAAAACCCGGAGGTAGCGACCTCCTGCGTCAACACATCGCGGATCAATACAGTCGCGCTGCCTGAGCCGAAGTGGGAATTCGCGGCGCGCGATGTTAATTCCGACGACGAAGATGAAGAACCAGAATTGGTGGATGGGGTAGATTTTAATGTTTACCTCACCCGCCGACTCTTCGACTTACTGAATTGCAACCACCAGGACCTTCATCTTGCGGAGGCGGAAGATACAATCCTTTTGGCGCGCGAAGGTGTCGCTGTGCGACGGTCAGCGCGACTGGCCGAGAAACGTTGAGCGGCCCCCGCACCACGACCCTTGGTACACGGGAAGGAGTCTGATGAAGAGGAGGCCGAAGCAGAGGAAGAACTGAGTCCACCTATCGTGGGCCAGTCAGTCAACGATGCTGAGAAACAGTGTCAAGAAGTGCTGAGCCACTTCTCTGCGGAGGAGTGGTGCGAGGCACAAGGGAGCGACCAGTGCAACCAACGAATCGCTGAATTAAAGGCTAAGTGGGGAAATGACTGCGACGTCACTGCTCTTCGGCGTGAGACACCGGAGGTGCAGATGTACGGTCGCTGGTGGAGCGACATATACAGGGGAAAGGATGGCGGGTGGCGCCTCCGTAAGACACTACTTGCGAAGCGGAAACCGGAACAGAAGCTGCGACTACCCCTCGTGCCAGTAGCCTGGCGGGAAAGCATGTGGCGGTGCGTGCACGTGCATAGCGTGAGCCATTTAGGCTACGAGCGGGTGTACGAGCTGTTGCGCCGACGTTTTGCCTGGCCGGCGATGCATGAGGATGTGAAGATGATGTGCCGAGTGTGCATCATGTGTCAGCAATGCAAGTCGGGATCCGGGGGTGGTAGAGCCCCTATGCAGCACGAATACGTCGGATTTCCGCATGAGCGGGTTGCGATTAGGGCCCCACTCCCCGAGACCAGCATGGGACATTGTTATGTCTGTGTGATTCAAGATTACTTCTCCAAGCGGATGTAGTTGTATCCCCTAGAACGAAAGACAGCGGAGGCAGTCGCGGATGTGCTCTTGCGAGAGAGTACATCGCGCGACATGGCGCCTTTCGCCGACTTCACAGGGACCAGGGAGGAGAGTTTGATAATCATCTTTGCGATGAGTTATGCAAGCTGTATGGCGTCGACAGATCGCGGACCACCCCGTATGCCCCGTGGAGCAACGGCATGGTGGAAAGGAGCAATAAAACCATCAAAGCTATCCTGCGAGCGTTGAACGTTCACGAGAGAGAAAATTGGGACGAAATGCTGCCGTATGTCTTTATGGCATACAATGCAACGCCCCACGCGACTACAGGGTTTACACCACAGCGATTGTTTTACAGTCAATGTGCGGATCCATTATTTCCCGTGGATTTAATGTATGGGTGTGATGACAGGGCGGTGCCTCAGTGCTACTCGTCCTACATCTTTCATCAGAGGAATCTTGCAATGCAAACAGCGGAGGTTGTTCGCGAGGTTACTGGGCAAGCGGTGGAAGTTCAAATGGAACAACAGAGGAAGCGCACAGCGAAACCTCGCCGCTACGTGGTGGGCGGTCGCGTGTTGCTATTTCATCCCCCAAATAAGCGAGATATACTTCACGCACAGCCATGGATTGGCCCCTTCAAAGTGATTGAAGTGGGTAGCGACAACATTATCAAGATTCAGATGCACACCGACACCCCGAGAAGAGCGGGGCGAGGCTGTAGACCAATTAAGGAGAAATGGGTTAACACTAGAAATGTTAAGCCCTTCGTTGAGACAGAGGCGCGGGCCCTTGTGGTCATGTTGCCGCAGCACTCTTCATATTCAGAGGAGGTCGCTAGTGCAAACCGGGGGCGCTTCTTTGAGTATTGGAGGGTCAACTACTAGACGGATCGCGGGGAGCATCGCTCAGTTATATGGGCGCGACCCCGCAGCTTGGTGTTAAAGTTTCAATGGAATCCTAATCTTCCCAGACTGTGGCATTTGAAATTGAAACTTGGGGGAGAGGGAGCAGTGTCGCGGAAAGGGGAATTCTACCGAACTGCGAGGAAATGTCGTGAGTTTGCAACAAGTGGGGAAATCGCAACAGGAATAATAGTGTAACATATACCCATCAAAATTGTGTTGTACTGGGTAAAGGCCGGCGTAATGTAATAGGAATCATCAGTAGTCAGTAATGGCTAGTGCCATATAGTCGGCATTGCCTGCAACAGGGCAGAGTTGAAAGATCGTGGAATTGAAAACAAAAGAATAGTCGCAGAGCTTGGTGGCCGCGATAGCGGTCGCGCGAGTGAGAATATTTGATCAACCAGGTCGCGACCTCACACAAGTCGCAGGCCGAACAACCCAGGAGTAAGATGTTTGCAGTATTGGCGGCGGTCGCAGCGGCCTAGTTAGAGCCTTCGTCACTATGGTAACATAGGCGGCGGCAGGTGGCGGGTCGGCGGCGGCTAAGTAAATAATCCCTTTACTGAGGGCCGGGTAGGTGCGAGACAGTCGCAGCCTCTTCCAGCCAAAACAAAGACACGAGCAGCACTGAACGATCACGGTCAACCATCATGGGGGCTGCCGATTGGGCAGTCAGCCCGTAGAAAAGGGACCGGGGTACTCTGTAGTATAGCCAGTGTGTTGAAATCATCAGTCGATTGACTGGTGGCAGTACAGTAAAGACGTGAAGGCGGATTTGCTGTATTTTGTTACATATTTTTCAGCTTGTTGTGGTTTCAACACTACTAATTGCTTTTTCGTTGTAGGTAGGATCCTGGTGGATCTTCATCGGCGCAGCAGACTACGCAAGGGGGCTGGGCAGTCATGATGGCTGACCTAGGCCCTGATGAAGCAACCGAGGGTGGGTCGAGGCCCACTTCCCCAGCACGGGTGGAAGCATCGGTGGTCGACGATTGGAGAGTCAATTACTAGACCACGAACGTGGGGAAGCATTCAGTTTAATGAGTGTGACTCCACAGCCTGATGGAAGTTTTGATAGAAACGCAAGATAGACTCTAAATCCTCCCCCCCCCTCCCTATGCCCTCTTTAACATCAGAACTTGGGGGAGAGGGGTAGTGGAGTCACCAGACGATGCAAAAACAATACGAGCACCAAGTAACATGCGCGCCACGCGGTCTGCAAGTTGGATCGCGGGTGAGAAGGCAGGTAACAACGGCAACATCACGGCCGCGGCGTGAACTCGCAGTGAGCCCCCTCAAGGGGTAGGTGACTTCGCGACGCGGCCCTGCAGCACAGAGATGATATATAGAAACAGCGTTTCGACCACATGAACTATAGACACCCTCTCAGGGTTAAAACAAGGTTGTAGTCGCGTTGCACGCATATAACAACATCAGGACAGTATCACATAGTTGCCGTAGACTCCCTCACGGGGCTTGGCAAAGTCCGCGGCGCGGCCCTGTAGCGCAAGAAAGAAGCATCAAGGTAGCGTCACGCCCTAGCTAAGTAGACACCCTCATGGGGTCGATACGTGGGCCCAGTCATGGCGCAAGCCTATACCAGGGAAAAGGATAAAGGAGACTCATCATACCGGGCCATGAAATGTTAGTCGCAGCTCGTGACCCACGAGAGCGGTCCGCGGGGGCGAAGTTCAGTTTGCACGGCCTTGGTTAAGCTATAAACAGGACAGTGATGTAAACCAATTAAGTCGTGTTCATTCAAGCCGTAGTAGTATCATCTAATAGCAGGTGAAACTACAAGACAAAGAACAAGGCAGCTACAGTATACCAGCTAACTCTCCTGACGTAATCACTTAACTGCGAGTAGGCTTGCAGGCCGCGAGAGGTTCGCGGGCGCCAATTTCTCGCGGGCGCGAACTTCTCACGGGCGGGAACTTCTCGCGGGCGCAAAATCCTCGTGGGCGCGAACTCCTCGCGGGGTTGGCTCGCAGTCTGCGGAAATTTCGCATCATTAGTTTGCGTCGCGAGGGGGATTATACTTTGGGCTTTGCGGGATGAATCATGTAGTGATCACGTGCAGAAAGCTCTCTGATTGGTTGAACCATAATCCAGAGAATACTACTTCACCAAATACAGTATTCTCATCAGTTGTTGCTGGTCATTGTAGAGGACAGGTGTACTTTTCGGAGGCTCCTACTTTTACGATTGGTAACAACTCATTTACGATTTGCTGAGTTCACCCAAGCCTTCTGGAGAGTGTTTTAGCTCGTCTGGAGTGAAAGAAAGAAGATTTGAACGACTTTTTCGCGTTCAATACGACATCGTGGCTGGCTGGTCGAGTCTAGCTTCACGTGGCCCCGTCAAAGTGAGACTGGCTGGACGCGTCTACGTACAGTGGGGATATGTGAGCTGTCATGGCTGACACAGGCCCCATGAAAGAAGCAGGTGGTGAGGGTCCTCGGGCTCTCACCCATATGGATCAACGGGAGGTCATCGCTGATCACACTGATGATGGTGATGTCCCTCCTAACGGGGATTTGAAGAGTGAGCTGCAACAGGGTTACGAGGAGGACTCGGTGTTACCCGGATCCTCACTCAAAGAGATGGATACGACTCCTGCACCAGAGACTAAATCCTGGACTCAACAGGTTGAGGAGGAGGAGGCGAGGTCCGCGTTGGCCCCGTCTTTTGCACCCGAGACTAAGTCCTGGGCTCAGCAGGTCGAGGAGGAGGAGGCGAGGTCCGCGTTGGCCCCGTCTCCTGAAGCTGCTCTAGTGCTCTACCCCGACCGTTATGTCCGTGACAGTCCAGCTGAAGGGGTGGAGTACCTCGCCGACCATATCACGGGGAAACCTCAGCACAGCTATGTGTTGTCAAAGACCCTAGCATATGGTGGCACGACCAACCCTACTTGGCTGGCACAGTCGTCGAGGACGGCTCCAGTCAACCGCGATGATCATCCGCCGACCAGATGGAGCACCGTGTCACATGTCGCCAACATGACAGGACACACATCGTTTCCTCAACTGCACCCGGAGGTGACTGTCCCGGTGACTCGCCTACCTGTCGACCAGATGGGAAGGGAGTCACCTCAGTTATTGTATGTTACTTGGTTGGAGAGTGGGATGCGGTGCCCAGTCGTCGGGTGTGAGCCTTGAGCCGCACTGGACGCAGAGGACTGTTACCCTCTTCCCCGGCCTAGTGCTATGATACTGCGTGACCGGTCACATCTTTCACGAAGCAAAGCTGATTGTTCCAGGATAGAACCTTCTGTTGTATGCGGTCCTCGTTCCGAGTCAGCACAAGAGCATATGTATTCAGGCTTTGAGTGCGTATTGGAGTACTGGGCCCACTTTCACATGAAAGCTGGGAAGTGCTTCTCTGCTCCGTGCTGCAGCCCCACGAAGATAGAGGATCTGCCGAAGACCTGCCACAACCGTATGTTTCCGTCGGTGACGGATGCTGTGCATCACATGATGCATGAACACGGCCTATCAGAAGAAGCGGCAGGATGACGACATGCTGCCTGACCCTCATTCTATAGGGTCGGTGGCACAACAGATGGTCGTAGACTTCATGGGGGTCTACGCCTCAAAGGTGTCGATCGCAAAGGGTTGTGGGCAAGCGGAAGTGGTTTCCCGACACTGTTCTTGGTCGTGTGGTAGTAGGTCACTTCCTTAGGGAGGTGGATGAAACACAACAAGGATGGGATAAGGACCACATCACGTGGCTTCACACCTGCAGACAAGAATACGCAAAGTGGATTGCTCCGGCTTCCGCTTCCGCACCACCATCAAAGGCTGCAACTGCTAAGGGGCACCACAACGCGGCTCGACATCGCGCCCGCCCCCACGCAGCGCAACGCAGCAGCTCACCCACAAGCAAGAGACCGCGATCGCGAACGCGATCTCTTCAAACATAGCGCCGAGTGTGAAACCCCTGCCTCCACTGACAGGGATAATGACGGCGCTCTTCAAGTCCGTCGGAGTTAAGGGGTCTGCGGCCGTCTTGATGCTGTCTACCCATCACCACTGCAACAAGTTCCTCAGAGTATTTGTCCCACTCTGGGGTACCTACCAGCACCCCACCACATCCTGCAAAGGCCGTGGGGGGGCGCGATCGTGAGGCAGCCCGTCTGTGAGCTGCAAGCAGACCTGTAGTGACTCAGGCAACTCAGCCCAGAGTCGAGGGCCTGTGAGCAAGAAGCCTCACACACTCGTAACGACCTCAAGACCACCAGCCGCAACTGGCGCGAAAGCTTTGCTGAGCGCGACGCCCAGTGTGTTGAGCTGGAGGCCAAATGCAAGGCGATGGAAAAGGAGTTGCGGGCCATCCATGCTAAGCACGACAATGGGACCTTGCAGCTGGACCTGTAACTCACGACACAAACAGCAAGAGGGGATTGCTACAAGACCGTCTCTGACCGCTACCAAAAGGAGCGCAACGATGGCCGGTCTGCCTACGACACCCTCGCAAAGCAGGTCGCGACTCTGACGGAGGAGCGTGACACCATGGCCGCAAAGTTGTGCGACGTGCGAAGTGAGCTAACTCAGCTCCAAGACGACACGCGCCCCGACCAAGAGGAGCTCACAATTCCGCTGGACGGTACCTACGTGTTCCGTCTGGGGGAAGACTCCCACATCGAGCACCATGTCTCCCCGTCCGGGTGTTGTGTGTCTTCTGACAGGTCACTGGACAATTGTCCACCCCTGAGTAAGACACACATGAGGGGCCTCGTGGGAGTGCACTTGATGAACAGCCAGCGGAATACAGTAGCCAAGGCGAAAGTTCTGGACAACCATCTTGCCAGCCACAAGGATGTTGATCCCTACCCGGGGTCTACTCCTGTGTTCGGCAGATGAATCGGGAACTAGAAGACTTAGTTACAGCGATGGCTTACGCAAGCTGCCAACACCCGGAGATCCGGCCACCACTCTCGCCGGCAACTGCCCGGCAGCCCGTTCAGTCGTCCCGGTCGCCTAGTGGTGGATGTCCTGGCATTACAAGAAGCACCAGATAAGGCGCTGCCCTCGGTCTCGCTAGGCATAGAGGCTGAGATGTACAAGGACCTCGCAGAGCAAAGAACAAGTGACATGGACAAACTGTGCTCATAACGAATAGAATGTGTCTCACACCAGCACTTGTGTTTAGTCGATCTCAACCTAGAGCGCGGGCGGGGTCTTCAAATCCCATAAGTCCATATCGCAAAACAGGAGAGCATTGGAACACGAGGCCAGGGAGCTCTGACATCTGCATGGGGATTGGCAGAGACCAGCCAACCTCCTCAGATGCAAAAGAAGGGACGAGCAGTGATCGACTGGGAAGCAAGATGGAGTGAGGGGCTGGCTGGAGTCCACCTGTAATCCGCGTGCCCCGCCAGGTCAGATAGGCTGCAGCCCGGTAGCCTGAGCCGCTGTCAGGCTTGGGTGGCCTCACTCAGGGCTGGAGGAACGCCTTGGCCGCCCAGCTGTGCCTAAAGAGGGGAGCAAGGCCAAGCAAAATTTCCCCCACAGCAGGGGGGGACAGACAGCGTCACCACTTCATTACACAGCACCAACGGCAAGGGGCACCTCGTGGCTTGAGTGCGGGGCCCTTCACCGTCTCTTCAGAGTCACGCGGACACATGGATGGGGCACCACTTCCTCCCAGGAGGAGAAAGGGCCTGGTCCCCCAAGAAGCAATAGGCGAGCAGGTGGGGGAGGTGGGGGCTATACCTTACATGGATTGACGAATCCACTTGTGGCGTAGCCCCCGGATCTATCAGTGCTGAGGGCGAGCGGGGCCCAGGGGCACCGGACGGTGGTGTCTGGTAAATGGAAATAGCAAAGGGCATACGGACCATCCTCAAGGGGTGTTAATCCAGTTGCCAGATTGCACTCAGAAGTTTATTGAGCTTTTCAGTTCGAGGGGTGGATCGCCCTACAGGGGGTTTGCGTCATACTGCTGGCTAAACGTGCTCTAAACACCCGAACTCATGTGGCACGGCAGCTTCATTTCCACCATTTGTGTCGCGGGTGGTTTTAAATTTTATTGAGCAAGGCAGCGGGAAAAACATTCTCTTCCCAGCCTTTTTGCAGTGTCCATATAGGCGGTTCTGCCCCATTTCGTGCTATTACCGTAGCGCCACGGGGGAGGCCACTGTCCAGGAGGTTGTACACCACACAGCCAAAGAGAACCGGTGGACAGGTGGGGGAGGGTCGTGTTTTTTAATGTTCTATTTTTCAGGTGTTTCCGGGCGCAACTCAGCCGAGGGTGACTTTGGTAGACCTCTGCACCTCTCGTGGCGTCGGGCGTCGTGGATGTCGCAGGGATCGCGAGGATTTGCTCGGCGAGGCGTGGCCACTTAAGGATCCTTGAGGAGGGCACTTGAGCACGTCGCATCAGCTCAGGAATTTTAAACTCACCGTTGCGCTGAAGTGGCCTCCCGCCTTGTCTGGGGATGGTGTTAGCAGTTCTCATGTGACTGTGTCCCTCCTGTACAAGCGGGAATTGATACAGCCTCATGAGGACTGGGGGGATGACAAAACAAAGGGTTAATGTTTAGGCCATCCAGTGCGCAGGGATTATAGCATCCCCTGCAAGGGGTTAAAAGTAGTTTTTTAATATTGCTTCTCACTGGATTGGGACCTGGAATCACCTTAGTCACACTCACCTTGCTCGTGTTCTACCTTTTCTTATTAAGCCCTGGATAGGATAGGGACCCAGTACGCTGTAGTACTGGATGACAGGCTTTTAGAGCTCACTTCTCTTTTCAGACACTGGTCGGGGCAGTTTAGGGCTGGCAACCTTTCACTGTTACGGGGAAAAGACTCTCAATCTCATCGTCACTGGGCCTAGCCGATGGCTGGGCCCCTGATCACCTCCCCTCACGCTCGTGCGTGTGTTGGTATTCTTCTCGCTTATACGTGGTATGTGTGAGCATCAGTGCCAAGTCCCTTGTGTAGACAGGGCCCTTCAAGTGAAACCTAATTTGGGATCTGCGGCCTGGAAAGCCTTGCCATATAAAAAAGTGGAAGCTACTGTCGCATGTGTAGTAGTGAACGAAAGTCTCTTCTTAAACAACAACAACAACTTGGGAAGTACGCGAAGGGTTGGTGACAAGCGCCCGACAGCGACAAGCAGGTCTACTCCGCGTGAAGTAGGCTCGCATCAACTGCTTGGTCGCGGGTGCGACGCAGCACGTGGCTGGTGGCCCAAGCCCCTATAAAATTTGTTCACATAAATGATAAAGAACAACATCTTTTTTAAAATAAACCTTTTATCATCAATTCAACGCCTTATGATGTTTTTATAGACAGCAAGTACTATCATCATATTGATAGGCCATGTTTAAAGCCTATTTTCTCAAAACTAAGTTTCCATAGTGGATGAATTTTTTTCTTTTATATTTTTTCCTTAAACATGAAATCAGATTTTTCACAAACGTGTATATATTTGAAGATATATGCATTCTGAAAAAACCTTACTAGGGATTTTGATCTTTTTTATTTCATTGATGAATTATGAACGTTTTTTGTATTGATTTGCAAAAAAATTCGGAAAATAAGTGGTTTTAAAACTTAAAATGCATGTGAAATGATAAATAGGAAAAATATAAAAATATTGAGGCAAGGTTTTCTAGATAGATATACAAATTTTGTAACAGAATAGTGATTTTGGTAATTTCGATGTTTTACTATCAGTTATATGCTGCACGAGCAAAGTTGTCATTTTTTTTATTAATTGCTTTATAATTTTCTTTTCATCAATCTATACAATTGAAAATATGTTGTGTCATTAGATAATTATCTATAAAATAAGGTGTAATTTGTAAGAATTGAAGCAATAATGAGTGAGCAAATCAAAGTTTAATAAAATCCTAAGAAAAGAGTTCACAGTCCCCTTAAGTGCATGAAACAATTTGTAGAAATACGTAATTAATAAACATCAGTAAAACAACCCACTATCCAAGCTCCTTAATGTGCACTATATAGAACTGGGTGAGGGGGTGAAGTGGTATATATATGGCCAATAGCATATATATATATAACTGCTGCTATATATATATATATATATATAACAACAACTGCTATATATATATATATATATATATATATAATGATATATATATATATATATATATATATATATATATATATATATATATATATAACAACAACATATATACTATATATATATATATATATATATATATATATAACGCATATATATATATATATATATATATATATAAATAACATATAGGAGTGAAATGACCTTATATATAATTACATATATATATGTAACCAACATATATATGTAACATATATATATATATTACCATCAACTTCTAGTTCCATGGTGCTTTCCAATATATATTTTGAACAGTAATATGAATTTTTTATTATTGAAGACACATATCATACTTCTACAATTTT
>JAGTTF010005953.1:19645-51460 GCA_019095985.1 Streblospio benedicti
AAACATGGCCACCTGTCTGACTGCATTAGAGGGCATGCATGCCTAGAAACATGCTGGAGGGAACATTACATCCTATTATAGAGGTTATCGCTTCTAGAAATTTGCAGCAAGTCGCAAATTATATGGAAAGAATGATATTGTGACTGTTTCCATATCGCCTTTATTATATATATTTTTATTCTTTATACTTCAATAACCTAGCATGCCACGATGGTGCTGTGTTTCGACGATTAGTCGTTGGGTCGTTCTCAAGTGTATACGCTTGATGGGCTGCAGCGTTTTCCTTCGAGGGGGAATACTGAAGTGATGAAGTGATGAAGTTTCCTACCACATCTTGTGTTGTGATACTCGTTGTTGTGTGAGATAATTAAGAGTGGGTTCGAATCCTTTTATTCTACTATTGACTCCGTATATCGATGTTATGATTTGTGTTCCTATGTTTGTTGACCAAACGTAAGCCACGAAGGAAGTTACTATAAATCACATGCATTGAAAACTTTCTGAAGTTAAACAAGATGTTATCTGATACTACACTGGTGCAGTTGATAAGGTTTCATCGAATTGGACGACTCATGTAAAAACGTTGTTCCCTCATGGTAGGAAACATCTGGTGCAGTGAAGTCACGATCTCGTTCAATTACACATGTTCTCGGAGCATAATGATTGTTATAATGATTGTTATGGGTGGCAGTTCTGGATCATGCAGGGGGGACTTGTAAGGGCGTATACATGTATGCTCAGTGGTCAGGGGATAAAATACCCATCATAGGCAACATCAGACTAGGTTTGGAAATATACACACAAAAGCACAATAGTAATGTCTTACACAGAGATTCATTATATGTCCAGGATGCACCAAGGAAAATGGGAAGCAATGTGTGGTAAAAATAGTCATTATCTCGAGGCAGTCTAATTTAAAACTTAATAAAAACGTACACGTTAATGTCACGCTGGCTTGGTCAGATAAGGACCCATACGACTTCAGTCAGATTACACCTCTGGGAATATGTAATATTTTAAGGTCCAGTCGACTCTAGATTGCACTCTACTGGAGGCCGAGCCTCTGGCCCCCCTGGGTCGGGCACCATTGACTGGGCTGCCAGTGTTTGCAATGGGGGCACGTTTAGTGTAATCAACATTGTGTTATCTTTGCTTTTATCAGGCATAATACGGTTGAGAGTTTGGAATGACTGACCTGTCGGCACACTCGATGGGGTATTGTTCACATTATTCAAATATATGTAAGAAAAATAGAAGACTTACACTATCATGAAAGACGTGGGCATCCCTCATGTCGTCGTCTATGTAAGATGAAATCAGCCAGGCCTCGCCACCAGGGGAGGCGCGGTCCCTCGACGTGCGGCCGCTCGCTGCACTGTAGTCGTCAGGGGGGGGGGTCAGATTTTTCCGTCACTCACGGAAGGCAGATATGGCGAATCCTTGTTCTGGTACTCCAAAGTGTCTGGTCGAAAATAGCATCGAAAGTGAGAAGGACCTTGATGAAGATTATCACTGCTTATCACTTTTCCGTGGTAATGAGAATTGTACAATCCTATCAATATCCATGAAACAGGGATCAGTTGCCCCGGTTTAACTCCACCATGTCCAAAGAACTAGGTGAGTGTTTGTTGTCTAGTCTCTGGCTCCGAGGAACTTACGTAATCTCATGTTAACAAGACTGTTGTAGATTTTGCCTTTTTATTCTAAGCTTGGATTGATATTAGTGCGAGCACAATAATACGAGGTACAAATGCGGAGAGTCTTCTATGAGTGGGCCCAGGCTAGCAGCCTGGGCCCGAGTGTGTCAAGTGTGTCGTCTGGCGGCGGCTAGTTTTGTGCTAGCGAGGCGCCGTGCTTGTCACGTGAGTGGCAAGTCCCGCCCTCGGCAGACGACAGCGCCACATGTTCTTGGGACTGCTCTTGACGAGCATAACATGGTTAGCCTTATTCTAAGGCGTTCTAGTTATTGTCTAGTTTAATCGACAATGATATATACTTATGTAGATTATGAACAAAATACAGATATGATTTGGGATTAGACGTTGTATAATTGAGAATCAATTATACGACAACAACATGCATCAACATAAATATTACAGTTTCAGCCACAGTGTATTAACTTAACATTAACATCACCAATGAAACATCAATACGTATCAGACAATCACGTGGTCATACAGTCGAAGCAATGAAATCAAAACATAATAATAAGAATATAAACGCCGATCTTGTCAAAAAAAAGCAACTTATTAGAGCTCTTGGAGCAAATAAATCAGAAAAAGCAATCCTGCGAGCCACAATGGCAGCAGATACTGTAGCAGCCATATGCTCAAGTGTCAATAAGTCAATAACCTGCCGGCTAAAATCATCAAACCACACCAGACGTTCTAGTGACGTTGACTGCTCTAAGGTAAGGAAATGTGTACAAGAATTGAATCCATTTCACATTACACCAGGCAGACAGTATAAAAACGTCCTTGTAAAAACAAGTCCCTTTGCAGCAATTGCAAAAGAAAACTTTTCTACAGCTGTTAAAAATACAGTCATCAGATTGTGTCGTGGGGAAGTAAATCAACATGCCAAGATAGCAGAAGGTATCTACTGCTTCGAATGTATGTTAATCTACAAGGACTTCCTTCATAGGTATCCCATTGATGGGTCAAGGTGTATCAAGACAATTCAGACACTTATTCATCGATGATGACGGAAAATGATATGTGAGAGCAAAAATATCACAAAATTCCATTGAAGAGCTAGCGTCACAGCCACCGACAGCTGAGAGCATGTATCCCAGGTAGCAAAAAAGAAGCAATGACCTCCAGCTTGTCGAGTCCTATCTGGACCTCACTCTGGGACTGCCATCGATTGGTCTTGCAGTTCCCTGGCATCATCTGCACTTGAAACTTGGGTCCTCTGTGAGGCGTTTAAGCCCACTGCATTTCTTAGACACCCACGTCATGCAGCCACTACAGAGAATACTGTTGCTGCCTACATCAGTGCAGCAAACAGCACGGGGGAACTTGCCAGAGTTCTGGAGAACATCTAGACCGGAACCGCGGATCATGATCTTTGTCTTCCTTGCATTCACTCTCAAGCCCTTTTTCTCCATGCCTTCCTTCCACAACAACAGCCTACTGACACATTCTTCCAGTAACTCTGTTATTATGAATAGGTCATCAGCATAAAGATCCTCCTACGGGACACCAGATTGGAACTCAAGAGAAAGGGCCTCAAGCACTATGATAAACAGCAGTGGACTGAGTACCAAACATTGATGGACACCATCTTTCACCCCGAACTCTTCACTATAACTGTCACCAACATGAACTTGACTCTGTGCATTTGCATACATGCTCTGGATTAGACGTAGAATCCACTCCTCCACACCAAGTTTCCTCAGTGCCCACCAGATGATCTTCCTAGGAACCCTATCAAAAGCCTTCTCCAAGTCGACAAAAGCCATGTAGTCTTTTGTTGGCTGCGAGGTACTTCTCCTGCAGTTGTCTGACAACAAGGATTGCATCTGTCGTGCCTCTGCCTGGAACGAAGCCAAACTGGGACTCGTCGATAGACACCACTTGTCTAATGAGCCTGTCCACAATGCTCTCAAAGACTTTCATGACCTGCTCAGTCAGCTTCAGACCACGGTATCTGGTCAAATTTCATATTCTTCTGCATAGTGATAATAAACCTCCAACCAATTACCAGTGATTACTGATTATGAATTCGCAAGGCTCTCAGTAAGATGTCATCAAAACATGAATCTTAAACGGTGTTGGTCTGGGTTATGGCCTCTCACAAAATCTCTGTCTCCAAATGTCTCTAACATTTGCCTTCTCAATCTCTTAGTTCCATGCACTTGCACTTAAGGTGCAACTTTAAATTTTTGATGGGAGCAAAAGTGCAAGAGCTCATGTCAACATCATTTTGATAGGTTTGATACTATATTCGGTCAACGTAAAACATCACAGCATGCCTAGAAATAGGTAGTATTACCAGTATTTTTCACCACTTTGTCGATCATTCTCAATTCTGATTGGTTAAGAGCTGAGGTGAACTCACTACTTTGCATTTCCAATCTACTAAAAATTGTATTTAATGAAATAAAATTGTGAAACTATAATAAAAAATGTGATAGCAGAAATATAAAATGCGATAGCAGAAAATCTACATGAAACTTAAGATTGAATATGCCTCTCCACAGTTTGTTTAGAAACATCAGCAAAGTATATTGTGCAATGATTATGTTGTTCAAGTAAACAAGAAGATTACCAAGCATCGCGGCTAACAGAATAATCGTGCAAATGATGATAAAAGCATGAAATTTGGCATATATGTTCTTTGATATGCATTCTTAAATTTGGCCCGATTGGCCATCGCGATTTTTCAAAATGGCCGCCAAAATCCAAGATGGCCGCCTCATTTTTGCACTAAAAGCTTATTGTTTCATAAGTTATGTGATAAAACATTTTTTGAAAAGAGTATCTAGTACAAGAATGTGTTTTCTACATTATATGAAAAAATAATTGGTCAATAATTAAAAATAGTATCAAAATCATCGTTTTAAAATAACGTGTTTTAGAGGTATTTTCAATTTTGCTCATTTCAGTCCTTTTGTTTGGTAGGATAAATCATGATTATATATTGTATGATCATGTCAGGATAAATATATATACTGTGGTAGTTTTACAAAACATTTTGAGTGCAGTATGTTAAAAAATAAAAGTATTTTTTCTTATATTTTCAATTTTGTGTGTACAGTACATTAAATACGATTTTATTTGTCGACTTTGAAATCACTAAAACATTACCATATATAGTAAGTATTTAAGCACAAACTCTTTTTTTTATTACACCTAATGAGCATGGGAAAATAATACTAATAATAGTAATATATAACTAATAATAATAATATAGAATTATTTTTTGTATTAATGGGGTGTTGGGGTGTAGTATTAGAAGTAGTACCTTTGTCTTTGCTGTCAGCCACATTTTAAAATGGACTTTTGCCTCTACTCAGAGATCAAGCTCATTCTGTTGCAACTATTAAGCATTGTATGCAGAAAATCAGAGAGGTTGTAAATTCCTTGAATCCTGGTCAGGTGCCTGTCATTGCTGCCGACCAACCATTGTTTGCCATGGTAAAGCAAATACAGTGGCAGTGGCCAGATTCTTATGGGGAATCTCAATTTGTGATCATGTTTGGTGGTTTGCATATTGAGATGGCGGCCCTACGTTCTTTAGGGACACTTTTAGACGGTAGTGGGTGGGTAGCTACACTGGAAGATGCGGGTATTCCATCTGCGAACTCCTTCCAGGTAGCCTCCAATGTAAATAAAACACTTAATGCACATCATATGACAGCATGTGTATTATACAAACTCATGAAGCAGGCTTTCTCTGAAAACCCAAATGATACTGGTTTTGATGAATGGATTGATCAGAGAGCGGGAGACAGTCCTCACTTTGCTTTTTGGAATATGGTTCTTGATATGCAGCTTACCATTTTCCTACTTGTACGGTCGTTCAGAGAAGCAGATTTCAAATTGTACTGTGAAGCACTTTACAAGCTGATACCATATTTCTTTGCTAACAATAACAACAACTACGCACGCTGGATTCCAATCCACCTGAATGACATGATGTCTCTGGATAAAAAACACCCAGACATAGCTCACAATCTTAGGTTAGGTCATTTCACAATTAACAAAACATGTAGGTTCTTTTCTGCATTACAAATTGAGCACATGCACTCAATGCACACGCACATGAGCAAAACAATTCTGTAATCAAGGGTGATGGTTCAGCTATTGGCATTACAGAGGATGCAACTGCACTCAGGCGCTGGATGGTTGCAGGCCCTGAGGTCAGTCGACTGATTGACCAATACCAAAGTCTCTGCCAAACCAAAGATGCCCTGGCAAGCACAAAGCATCATGAAGAGACAAAGGCTGCTCAAGCATCCTTCCTTCAAGGAACTGCAAAACTTTTACGAACTTTTCAAGATTTAGGAAACCCATTTTTGGAAGACTCAAAAGATTTGCTTGTTCTACACTCTAAAGATATCGCTGACCCAACCAGAGCTAAATTAGTTGCTGGACATCTGCAGAAAGGTCAGGAGCAATTTCTATTGTTTATGGAATCTGTGAAACAAAATGGTGATGCTCTTTATCATCCAATTAAGAGGAATGTTATGGATTTCTTTTTGTCTCAAATGCTGAAAGACCGTTCCAGCAAAGAAAAAGTGCTGAAAGAAGACTGTCAAATATTCAGTAGAATGTTTATTTCATGTCAAACAACACAATGTGATTTACAACAGTTTTTCAAGCATGAAAATCAGCCAACTCCTGCTGCTTTGAGTGAAAATGGTAAATTACATGCATGCCAAAAGTCTCAACTAGTTGAAATTCTGGAGACATATTCAGTTGAAATAGACAGTGAACCTATAACTGAGTGTCTTCTCATTGATGGATCTGCCCTAGTCAATAGTCTTGTACCCAAAGCAGTAAAGTCATTTGATGACTATGCCTAAGAAGACTTCTTCTCACAGATTAATTACTATGGCAGTAAATATGGAAGAGTTGATGTTGTGTTTGATTCCTACAAAAAAGGATAGCCTGAAGACAGCTACAAGAGAAAAGCGCGGAAAGGGTGTCCGTCGACGGGTAGCTGCCAATTCAAACACACCATCGAACTGGAAAAGTTTCATGAGGGAATACTCCAATAAAACTGAGTTGTATAACTTTCTGGCGGATAAGACAAGAGAACTATGTGGTCAAGACAGTATCATATGCATGACGAGAGACAATGGCATAGTTTGTAATGTGCAAATACCTGCACTTACTCTTCTAACTCCATGTTCACATGAAGAAGCAGATACACGTCTATTTGTTCACTGCAAGCATGCTGCTATTACAGGTTTTACCACCATCACGATCAAGGCCAATGATATCGATGTAGTCGTCATTGCTATCTCGTGCTTCCTATCCTTAGCTAACCTTGGCGTAGAAGACATTTTGGGCAAGGTCAACATAAGAGATGGCTGCCAATTCACAGTATTGCTGCTCATCTTGGTATTAAGAAAACAAAAGGTTTACTATTCTTCCATGCCTTTTCAGGATATGACACCGTTTCTGCTTTCCGTGGAAAGGGAAAAAAAACAGAATGGCAAACATGGAATGTGTTTGAAGAGATTTCCCCCATCTTTTCAAAGTTGAGTAGCTACCCTGTAGTGTTAGATGATGCTGATATTTGTGAGCTGGAGAAATTTGTAATGGCTCTTTATGACAAATCCAGCAGTGCAGATACTGTGGACACAGCAAGATTGGATCTCTTTGCCAGAAAGCAGCGAAATTATGATGCCATTCCACCTTCTAGTGCAGCACTTCGTGAACACATAAAAAGAGCAGTGTATCAAGCTGGGATGATTTGGGGACAAGCAATGGTACCAGCCTATACTCCTGAAACGCCAAGTGACTGGGGATGGACAAAGATAAACAATGAATGGGTCATTCATTGGACTTCCCTTCCACCGATTGCAGAAAGCTGCCAAGAGCTAGTTAAATGTGCATTCAAGAAGCCATGCAGTGGCCAATGTTCCTACTTTAGGATGGGACTTCCATGTACGGCTCTATGTACCTGTAGCTGTGAAGGTTAAAGGTAATTTAATGTTCTTGTTTTAATAATAATCAGACATTATAAGGTTTTTAAAATGAAAACTGTTGCTAACTTTTAATATTGATATTTTCCCAAGAGGAATCTGTGGCCTCTTCTTCTCAGAGAAAAAGTGATTCTACTACAGATGGAACTCGAGAGATGGAAAATGTACCTCTTGAAACTCTCGTATATTGAGGCAATAAAGTTAAATAAAAATGATTTTATTTGTCAATTACTTGAAGTTTATATTCACCACATGTCACCTGTTATATATCACACTATTCTAGCAACATATATGATAAACTGGGTTCAGTAATTCGTAGATCTCACTCAAAACAGAAAAAGGACATTTTCGTCATGCTTAATTCCACCTTCAAGGTCATTCAAGGTCATATATAATGATGTTTTCTGAACCGCCATATATGACTTTATATCTATGTCTAATAGTAATATTTGCTATAAAATCATTTTTAAGAAAGTTATTAAACATTTTGTGAAAAAAATGGCGGCCATCTTGAATTATGGCCGCCATGTTGGAAAATTGAGATGGCCAATCGAGCCATTTTTTTCTAATGGTTGTCTTCTACATTTGTGCCAATTTTGATGCTTTTATCATCAAACGCACGATTTAAGTCTGATTGGTTGAACCATAATCCACAGATACTACTCACCAAATACAGTATTCTCATCAGTTGTTGCTGGTCATTGTAGAGGACAGGTGTACTTTTCGGAGGCTCCTACTTTTACGATTGGTAACAACTCATTTTAACTGTTTACAGTTTTAAAACAAGTTTTCCTTTCTCCTTTTCAGTGGTACGATTTGCTGAGTTTACCCAAGCCTTCTGGAGAGTGTTTTAGCTCGTCTGGAGTGAAAGAAAGAAGATTTGAACGACTTTTTCGGTTCAATACGACATCGTACAGCGAGCTTCACGTGGCCCCGTCAAAGTGAGACTGGCTGGTCGAGTCGAGTTTCACGTGGCCCCGTGGAGACTGGCTGGACGAGTCTACGTACAGTGGGGATATGTGAGTCGTCATGGCTGACACAGGCCCCATGAAAGAAGCAGGTGGTGAGGGTCCTCGGGCTCTCACCCCTATGGATCAACGGGAGGTCATCGCTGATCACACTGATGATGGTGATGTCCCTCCTAACGCTGAGGAAGCAGGTGGTGAGGGTTCTCGGGCTCTCACCCCTATGGATCAACGGGAGGTCATCGCTGATCACGCTGGTGATGGTGATGTCCCTCCTAACGCGGATTTGAAGAGTGAGCTGCAACAGGGTGACGAGGAGGACTCGGTGTTAGCCGGATCCTCACTCGAAGAGATGGATACGACCCCTGCACCAGAGACTAAATCCTGGGCTCAACAGGTTGAGGAGGAGGCGAGGAGGCGAGGTCCCGTCGTTCTGCCCAGAGACTTCCTGGGCACCAGGTTGAGACTAAGTCCTGGGCTCAGCAGACTAAGTCCTGGGCTCAGCAGGTCGAGGAGGAGGCGAGGTCCGCGTTGGCCCCGTCTCCTGAAGCTGTAGAAGATGATGAGGAACAGAGTGCGCGGGTGCCGCGTGCACCGTGCCTACTCCACAAGCCCACTAACGACGCGTGTGCAAGGTTCCTCAGGGGGCCTTACACTCGCAAGGTGCTCTACCCCGACCGTTATGTTGGTGACAGTCCAGCTGACGGGGTGGAGTACCTCGCCGACCATATCACGGGGAAACCTCAGCACAGCTATGTGTTGTCGAAGACCCTAGCATATGGTGGCACGACCAACCCTACTTGGCTGGCACAGTCGTCGAGGACGGCTCCAGTCAATCGCGACGATCATCCGCCGACCAGATGGAGCGCCGTGTCACATGTCGCCAACATGACAGGACACACGGCGTTTCCTCAACTGCACCCGGAGGTGACTGTCCCGGTGACTCGCCTACCTGTCGACCAGATGGGAAGGGAGTCAGCTCAGTTATTGTATGTTGCTTGGTTGGAGAGTGGGATGCGGTGCCCAGTCGTCGGGTGTGAGCCTTGGGCCGCACTGGACGCAGAGGACTGTTACCCTCTTCCCCGGCCTAGTGCTATGATACTGCGCGACCGGGCACATCTTTCACGAAGCAAAGCTGATTGTTCCAGGATGGAACCTTCTGTTGTATGCGGTCCTCGTTCCAAGTCAGCGCAAGAGCATATGTACTCAGGCTTTGAGTGCGTATTGGAGCACTGGGCCCACTTTCACATGAAAGCTGGGAAGTGCTTCTCCGCTCCGTGCTGCAGCCCCACGAAGATAGAGGATCTGCCGAAGACCTGCCACAACCGTATGTTTCCGTCGGTGACGGACGCTGTGCATCACATGATGCATGAACACGGACCGGAGGTGGAGGCCTATCAGAAGAAGCGGCAGGATGACGACATGCTGCCTGACCCTCATTCTATAGGGTCGGTGGCACAACAGATGGTCGTAGACTTCATGGGGGTCTACGCCTCAAAGGTGTCGATCGCAAGGGTTGTGGGCAAGCGGAAGTGGTTTCCCGACACTGTTCTTGGTCGTGTGGTAGTAGGTCACTTCCTTAGGGAGGTGGATGAAACACAACAAGGATGGGATAAGGACCACATCACGTGGCTTCACACCTGCAGACAAGAATACGCGAAGTGGATTGCTCCGGCTTCCGCTTCCGCGCCACCATCGAAGGCTGCAACTGCTAAGGGGCACCGCAACGCGGCGACATCGCGCCCCGCCCCACGCAGCGCAACGCAGCAGCTCACCCACAAGCAAGAGACCACGATCGCGAACGCGATCTCTTCAAACATAGCGCCGATTGTGAAACCCCTGCCTCCACCGACAGGGATCATGACGGCGCTCTTCAAGTCCGTCGGAGTTAAGGGGTCCGCGGCCGTCTCGATGCTGTCTTCGGGCACACCGAGTGTTAGACCCGTCACCACTGCAACAAGATCCTCAGAGTATTCGTCCCACTCTGGGGTACCTACCAGCACCCCACCGCGTCCTGCACAGGCCGTGGGGGGTCGTGATCATGAGGACAGCCCGTCTGTGAGCTGCAAGCGGACCCGTAGTGACTCAGGCAACTCAGCCCAGAGTCGAAGGCCTGTGAGCAAGAACCCTCACACACTCGTCAACCACCTCAAGACCACCAGCCGCAACTGGCGCGAAAGCTTTGCTGAGCGCGACGCCCAGTGTGTTGAGCTGGAGGCCAAATGCAAGGCGATGGAAAAGGAGTTGCGGGACATCCATGCTAAGCACGACAACGTGACCGTGCAGCTGGACCTGCAACTCACGACACAAACAGCAAGAGGGGATCGCTACAAGGCCGACTCTGACCGCTACCGAAAGGAGCGCGACGATGCCCGGTCTGCCCACGACACCCTCGCAAAGCAGGTCGCGACTCTGACGGAGGAGCGTGACACCATGGCCGCAAACTTGTGCGACGTGCGAAGTGAGCTAACGCAGCTCCAAGACGACACGCGCGCCGACCAAGAGGAGCTCCGCGAATTCCGCCGGACGAGTACCTACGTGGTTCCGTCTGGGGGAAGACTCCACCTTGAGCACCATGCCTCCCGGTCCGAAGTGTTGTGGTCTTCTGACGGGTCACTGGACAATTGTCCACCCCTGAGTAAGACACACATGAGGGCCTCGTGGGAGTCACTGTGTGACTTGATGAACAGCCAGCGGAATGCAGTAGCCGAGGCGCGAAAGTTCCTGGACAACCATCTTGCCAGCCACAAGGATGTTGATCCCTACCCGGGGGTCTACTCCTGTGTTCAGCAGATGAATCGGGAACTAGAAGACTTCGTGCAACGATGGCTTGCACCCAAGCTGCCAACACCCGGAGATCCAACCACCACTCTCGCCGAGCAACTGCCACGGCAACCCGTTCAGTCGTCGGGTCGCCTAGTGGTGGATGTCCTTGACGTACAAGAAGCACCAGATAGCGCTGCCCTCGGTCTCGCTAGACGCGAGGCTGAGATGTACAAGGACCTCGCAGAGCAAAAGAACAAGCGACATGGACAAACTGTTTGCTCATAACGAACAGAATGTGTCTCACACCAGCACTATAGCGTCCGCGCTTTGTGTTTTAGTCGACCGCTTCCGCGATCTCAACCTAGAGCGCGGCGAGGGGTCTTCAAATCCGCAAGTCCATCGCGAACAGGAGACATTGGAACACGAGGCCGAGGATCTCTATGACATCCTGCATGGGATTGTAGAGACCAGCCAGCCTCCTCAGATGTAAAAGAGGGACGAGCAGTCGACTGGGGAAGCAAGATGCGTGAGGGACGCTGAGTCCACCGTGTCGCGTGCCCCGTCCGTCAGATCGGCTGCAGCGAGTAACCTGAGCCGCTCAAGTTCTAGCATGAGCTTGGGTGGCACATCCTCCTCAGGAGAAACGGAGGAACCCCTTGGCCGCCCAGCTCAACCTTCTAAAGAGGGGAGCAAGGCCAAGCCCAAGACTTCCCCCACAGCAGGCGGACAGACAGCGTCTGCCATTACACAACGCACCAACGGCAAGGGTACCTACGTGACGAGTGCGCAGGGCCCTTCACCGTCTTCTTCAGAGTCACGCGGACATGGATGGGGCACCACTTCCTCCCAGGAGGAGAAAGGGCCTGGTCCCAACAAGAAGCGGTAGGCGAGCAGGTGGGGAGGTGGGGCTATACCGTACATGGATTGACGAATCCACTTGTGGCGTAGCCTCCGGGATCGACAGTGCTCGAGGGCGAGCGAGGGCCCAGTGACACCGGACGCGGTGCCGCGAAATCCTGGTAGCTGGGATACCAGGGCGAACGGACCATCCTCGCGGGTGTTAATCAGTTGCCAGATTGCATTCGTAGGTATTGAGCTTTTCAGTTCGAGGGGTGGTTCGTCTTCCAGGGGTTGTCATACTGCAGGCTAATACGTGCTCTACACGGCACACCCGAACTCGTAGCTAGCAGTTTCATTTTCATCATTGTGTAAAAGTTTTGTATACGTGTTTTTGTTCTTAATCCAACAGTAAGTCGCGGGGAGAACATTTTCTTCCCCACACATTTCATAACGGTGTCCGTATGGCGGTTTTTGCCATTTTTAGTGTAGCTACCTGGGGCGCTGGTCGCATTGTTTAGCCAGGAGTTTCACACCAACTCAGAAACCAGGCGGACAGTGGGGGAGAGTCGTGTTTAATGTTCTTTTTCAGATTACCACAGAGGCGTGACTTCCACGGGGGTGATGCTACATCGGCGGACCACTGCGATTGTCTCGTCAGCTCGCGGATCTTCCCGCATAGCCGTCGACGCGCGACGCACGTCCGGGAGCGCGAGCCGCGAACTCACCCCGCGAAGTCAAGCTCGCCCGCGCCACCACCTCGTTTGGATTAGTGTGTTTGTTGTTTGTTTTGCATGTGAGTTCTCATGTGACTGTGTCCCTCCCGTACAAGCGGAGTGATACAGCCTCATGGGGACTGGGGGAGAGTGTGACAAAACAAAGGGTTAATGTTTAGGCCATCCAGTGCGCAGGGATTTTAGCATCCCTGCAAGGGTTAAAGTAGTTTCAATATTGCTTCTCACTGGATTAGGATAGATAATCCCCGCGGTCACACTCACCTTGCTCGTGTTCATCTTTCTTATTAAGCCCCTGGATAGGATTAGGGACCTGGTACGCTGTAGTACTGGATGACTGGGCTATTTTAGCTCACTTCTCTTTTAGACACTGGTCGGGCAGTTTAGGGCTGGCAACCTTTCCTCTGTTACGGGGGAAAGGCTCTCAATCTTCATCTTCACGGGGCCTAGCCGATGGCTAGGCCCCACAGTCGCATCACCTCACGCTCGTGCGTGTGTCGGTATTCTTCTCGCTTATACGTGGTACGTGTCAGCATCAGTGCGAAGTCCCTTGTGTAGACAGGGCCCTTCGTGAAACCTGGTGGGATCACTGGCCATAGAGCCTTGCCATATAAAAGTGGAAGCTACTGTCGCATCGTAGTAGTGAACGAGGTCTCTTCTAAAACAACACAACAACGGGAACCGCCCCACCCCATAAATGTCATAAATATTACATCAGTCAACGCCTGAAAGGGGAAAAACTAGACACATGCTTTACGTGTTCCCTCAGACTTTTTCCACCGGTAGCATGTGCCTAAAAGCTCGGATTTCTCAACTCACGGTAATTACCGATGATTACCGACATTAGTGCTGTCTGTTCACCTTTGAAAAGCGGGAGCCAAAACCAAAAGCAAGTTCAAAAGGAACAGCATTTCTTGTCGATGTTGCTTATCTCAAACTGTCTAGCAGTTATTTCTATGTTAGCTTTTACTTCCCTTCAACTACACCGTGACCAACTATGAGTTGGCTATCTCGAACATTTTAATGGTGTCCCTAAATAATCGAGATAACAACTGTCTACTGTGCTCACAGTTACACCGAAGCATGCTTTTTGTAGTTTGCTGCTGACTTATTTATCATGACTAGGGCCCGCGTCCTACGGACGCAAATGGATAGTCCATCAATTTATAACAGCACGACGATTAATGTCAACAGTCGTGCGGTTCGTGTCGAGTAGGCGGGGACGTTATGTACGATATGTACCGTTCCGTGCTCCGTTGTGAAACTATTATCGGGACAGTCGTTTTTACGAACGGCACGCAGACACCCGGAAATAAGAAAACCCGTTGTCGACTCGACATTTACGAAGCAGTTTTCTCGTAAATTAAGAGAGATTGAAACGCACAGTGATTATGGGAACATTGAAATAGTAGTAAGGCAGGGAACGCGTCTAGGTTTGAAGCGCAAAACGGCACTGGTGGGTAAAAAATGTCCGAAATTCGAGATTCACTACGGGGTCGCCGCTTTCGATGCAAGTTCAGTAATTATATATATAATTCCTATAGTCCTCCGTAAAGCCTTTGTTGACTTCTTTTTAGACTTGTATAAATACAGACGTCACCCAATTCCCTGGGAATTCAGACATCAAATCAAACGTCACAAGCGATATCGTTATTCAGTGCAAACATAGATAGACTAAATAGCCACACATATCAGATTAGATGGCATTGCCTTTACCCATGGGGAAGTATTTCCGTCTTCTAGTGAATTGATCAGTCTGATTTTGCCTCAAACTCCATCTCAAACGATGATTGCATAAACAAAATTCCTGCTTAAAAACCGCTTGGAACCAAAACCACGTGTCTGTCAAACAACAGAACCATTCCACATTGCAGTACGCATCCCAACAAAGCAAATGATTTTTGGCCAAACACCCTTTTAGTTAAATTGAACAAGTCTTGATGAGAGTATCACATACACGTACAATTGGATTACTCGCAGACAACAAATAGCAAGGCAGGGCAATTGAGCGTATAGTGCGCTTGTGTGGGTCTACAGAGACAGGAGAGGGGGTGATATACGTGTGGATGAAATGAATTGAAATGGAGCTGCGATTTAAGTGTATTAGACTATGATTCTTGGTAGTTTAGCCTAGAATTGGCCTATGGCTGGTGTGGTGCTGCTTATTTGTAATACGTCCTGTTGGTTTATTCACTTTCATATACATTTGCATGGCTACATGTGTGCTTGCATTTCATATAAAGTGTACGCATATTAAGATTGCCCGGTAGATGAATTCGTAGATGGGATTCTTCCAGGGTGTGATGTAGGCCTACACGTAGAGAGGTTCTGGGGAAGGGTCAAGCTATTAATTAATAATTACATGCACAAGGTCACCACTCCAGTCTTTAATCCCATTTTAATGTTAATGCAACACTCAAATTAAAATTACTTGTGCTTGTAGCGATTCAAAGCAGCGCATTTCCATATTTGTGTTTGATAACTAATACTTGTATTCCATCCATTAAAATATGTCATATTTGAGGATTACTGGTGACCAATGGTTATGCAAGTAGCCCTACATAACAAAGTGATTTGAAGACCTAACCTTTGGCTGCGTGCACGTCTCTAGCATCACAAAACAAAACAGAAACATTTCCATTGACCCATAAATAAGCTTAGATCACGAAAGGGACAGTAACTTAATTACATCCAGTACAGAAGAGCCTGTCTATTAGGACCACATTTGGTACCAATGTTAGGTGGTCTCAACAGAGAGGTGGTCTTTATACAGATGTTCATTTTGGTAGCTTTATCAAGGCTTGGGGTCATGAAAAGTGGCTTTATTATAGAGGTGGTCTCCTTATAGAGGTGGTCTCAATTGGAGGTTCAACTGTATTTGGAAGTCCGTTTCTCCCCCAAACACCCGTATGAAGCCCCATGCATCACGTGACCTCTGTCGTGTGTCACGTGGTTATTCTAGCATAGAAATATGCTCACCCAGTGGGCCATGGAAATTGAAAATTGACAGAAATGTGGCGCAATTGACACAATTTGCTCATTGGAGACATATGACACGTCCCTGGCAGGACCGGCTTAAAGCGGCTATTTCGCAGGTCACTGCGAGCAACCTGCGTGGAAACATGAGAAATCATTGTTGTTGACGGGGTGGTCGGCTTTACATGAAAGTATTATTGTTGAAGGCCTGTTGAATAGTATAATGAATACCACCAACATATTATCAAAGAGCATTACCAAGAGAGGTAACGTCCTATGTTTCCTATAGTGGACGTAAAATACTGAACAGGTGCGAGCAGGTGCGACGTCGGGGATGGTTTACATCGAGAAGTGACTAAGTATTCACAGGTGAATGAAATGAAGATGACCAAAAAACTTATTATATGACTTTATATGATACATTAAATTATAAAACAGTACACATATGTATAAACAACAGTAAGTAGTTTCTTGTTTTCATGAGATAAATAATATTGTCTTGATAGAAACTCAGCAAGATAACATTTATTATTCTTACATATATATATATATATATAGGCCTAGACTAAACAGCTTGTCAAATCCACTTCGATATAATGCACATTTTACCTGCAAAGTTTAGTAATAGAATATGCTACTAAATTTTCATAATTGATGTGGTTGTAAACGCATACTTCTGTAGATTACATATGTATTAATTAAATGTTTCTAGACATGGCAAGTGCTGAAATACTAAGCAAAATGTTCGGACACTTTTTCTTCCTTAAAGAGACATAAACAGGTGAATTTCATGTCATATAAACTTTTTATGCCACATAACTAGTACTTGCTGAGCCATTTGAATATATACATTTTATCTATATGCAGCTTCATTTCTTCATAATTAATCAGTTTTCTATCCCGGTTTATTGAAATGTACCCGAAATGTACCCACCCCAATGTTTTGTAAACAAAGAGGGAATTCCATAACATCCAGCCTTGATAACTATTTCCGACAGTCGAATTTAAGCTTACGGCACACGAGTGATGAAGACTACAAACCTGTTATTAGCACGGAACCTCCCAATGTCAATCCACTCGTTATTCTCTGTTTTAATTTATTTATAATTTTCTATCAAACGCGTGTTTATGATTGTAAGATTGGAAGTTATTAGGTGCAACATGTCAAGAAAATAGAAAAATAAAATTATTAAGTGAAATTGTCAGAGGAGGTGTTTGCTGTTCATGTCCCTTTAATCACGCTTTTCACGTTATGGCTGTCATTGTCAAACGCTGGTTCGGTCATAAATATGTCAGTATCTCATCCATACCTGTCCCAAAAATATTTTATTACTATGTGTGTAATCTACAGAAGTGTGCGTTTCTAACCATACCAATTATTATGAAATAGCAGGACATTCGATGATCAAACTTTGCTAGTCAAAATGGTCAACACAATCGTAGTGGATTTTACAGCGCATCAAAGAACGACTATGTGATGGGATCAATGGACATTTCTTTCCAAATGTAAAGTATGAACTGAAAGTGTAAAAATAAGAATCTGCATCTAATTTTAAGTGTCGTATGTGTCTATGGTAATTTTTAAGTTGTCAGTAAACCTCTGCAAATTACAAGCATGCAAGTGACAAGTGACTAATCTCAACTCTGTTATACTGTCGATCATATCAATAGGCAGTAGCATTTGACCAAAAACATCAACACACGGTTGTCGTATTAATGTATAATTCTGATGGAAATAATCTGCAGTAATATGCAATTCCACTCGTATATATAAATCTGGGTAATTGTTTTAACTAAATAGTTTATTTTGAACATGAATCACATGCATCGCCATATGTTTGACAATCACCGTTCGGCGAGAATACCCATAGACTATGGCTAAACAACATGATTTGTAAATGTTCCTTTACAAATTTTTTCGGAGATATCAGCGCCTAGAAATGGTTTGTATGTTGTAGAGCATAGTATATTGAATGACTTCTCATTCATAGCTATTTGTATTTCTAATCATAAAATGCAAATATATCACGTCAAAATCAACCAATTTTCTATTCATTTCTACAAGACAGCGTTTGTCGACCATCCTCACCCGGGCACCTGCTCGCACCTGCTGGGAACGCAGATATGGACGTGTTGCGTATCTCGTTAAACTATCTCTGATAATCATCGCGTCGCTTCAGCTCAGGTGCTGAAGCAAGCATTTCGTTTTGTAACTAACATTATGTATGTTTGTATGTTCGTTTGTAACTATGTACTATGTATGTATGTATGTATGTATGTATGTATGTATGTATGTATGTATGTATGTATGTATGTATGTATGTATGTATGTATGTATGTATGTATGTATGTATGTATGTATGTATGTATGTATGTATGTATGTATGTATGTATGTATGTATGTATGTATGTATGTATGTGTATGTATGTATGTATGTATGTATGTATGTATGTATGTATGTATGTATGTATGTATGTATGTATGTATGTATGTATGTACGTGTATGTATGTATGTATGTATGTATGTATGTATGTATGTATGTATGTATGTATGTATGTATGTATGTATGTATGTATGTATGTATGTATGTATGTATGTCTCCGGACAAGCTATGTATGTATGTATGAACCGATTTCGTATGTAACTGTATGTATGTATGTAGGTTTGTATGACACCATGTATGTATGTATTTTGTATGTATGTATGTATTAAATCTCCGGACAAGCTCTACCGATGAACCGTTTTTAAACTGACATTTTTTGAATAAAAGTATTCGATTTTGGGCGCTCTGCCAATTAAATTTTGCTTTCAAGAAAAATGACATTTTTAATATTCAATGCACTTAGCCTTCAAGAAAAACAGCAAAAAATTGATTATTGGATTTGAAACCGATATTGATTATCATCCTGTTATTCAGTACAATAATTGTATGGCAACACAAATATCTTTTTTGCTGGATATATTGATTCTGATTCATTCTGTGTTTTCTCCTCAAATTCATAAATTTCTTGATTATAAAGTATACATTATTTCAGTATATATCTTAATTGCCCATAAGTCAACGTCGTTCTAGCGATGCAGTGTTCTTTGAACACTTTTGATCTTTGTATTTGTGTCTACTCATCCGAGTTTATAGTGACCAACAGTGTGACATGCTTGTAACAAGGCAGTAAGATGTAAAAATCCTCACATTAAATTAGATCAGGAGAAAGACTAGAAAACATGGAGAGAGTGGAACATAGGAACACGTATACACTGTGCTAGAGGAAAGGAAATGAAAAACTGGAGGACATGGATGCAGGGAATGATATTTTTGACCGCTCCTTCCCCCAGGCCCTGACCAGAGCGGATCAATCATACTAATGGCCGAGTACACTTGGGAAGTAACGCTATATGTCAGTACTAATTAGTATGCAAATCCACTAATTTCAACGACTTGTAGGAAGTGTTACAATCAATATACTAATAACTACCAATTCCCAGAGCATCCCATGGCGTGTACTGCAGGGGTCATTTTGTTATTGGGACATTTCTTAATAAGTTTTTACCTACATTTAGCTACATTTCGCGCGCTGATATCACACTATTTGAGTGGGAATTTGACAACCAGCAACTTTATGCATATGAACCATGCAACTCAATACTTGGTCATGGAGGAGATTGATAAATGTCAGGTTTGGTTTGGCCAAGCCCCAGTGTTGTAGTGCATGACACGCGTGTGTTGATAACGGTCGTAGACTGTAATCCAGGTTAGTACAAATACATTTTAGCTACAAATCGAATAGCCAACGAGTCATATTAACGTCCTAATCAAGTTACGCTGTATGAAACAGCAGCAGCAACAGCAGCTGCAGCAACAACAGCAACAACAGCAGCAGCAGCAGCAGCAGCAGCAGCAAGAGCAGCAGGAAAAGCAGCAGAAAAAATCAGCAGCAGCAACAGCAGCAGCAGCAGAAGCAGCAGCAGAAGGAGCAGCAGAAGCAACAGCGGCAGCAGCACACGTACTGTACTAGTTAAGGAAAACATAACACATCAAGACTGCTATTTTTGAAAGATGGAACATTTGTGGTCGAAATGGTGAAATAAGAGCGGCAATATATATCCCCGCATGGCTCATAGGGGTTAGTAAAGGCAAATGCAATGGTAATTTAAACGGAGACGTGGCACCCTCCATGCAGCCGTCCATCAGAGTAATGATGAAGTACGAGATTACCCGGGCTTAACAAAGCATTTGTAGGCGAAATTTTGTTGAAAGCTTGCGGATAGAGACGTTTTCTATTACAAACGGGACGTACACGGACGATGACTGTTCCAGCTTGTATTCTACACAGCCATGACTGATCTAAATTGTCATATTTAACCTCACGCTTGAATTTCTTAACAACCTCCTCAATATCTATGGTACGAGCTGTAAGTCGATTTGATGACGCGAATGGTCAAAATGGCGCATGAACCAACACATAAAAATTTGGTGACAAGGACAGAATGGAAAATCTTTACCATGCATGATGCTAAATGAAGCTAGACCCGTTATTTCTTACCATTAGGGAGGGTGCCGTATCAGATCTAACGGTCATGGGATGTGTAAGTGCCATAATAATGGTCTTGGTGACCTTCGTTGGTCATCAGTGTCTTGTCTCGGCTCCTAAAATACGTCCTGGTTGTGAGCACTGCGGCCTCATACAAGGATTGTGTCGATTTGAGTTGCTAATATATGATAGAGGTAGTCATGTGCATATTAATGTGCTGATTATGTTGGGTTGATTAATTTTTTTTTTTTTTGTCCGGGGGGGGGGGGGGATGTCCGGGGGGAATGTCCATGCCGCTGAATTAGAACAAAAAAAATACCGCTTGAATTGGGGCCGTTGTGATACGTTTTTGATAAATAAAAATAAGCTCATGCATCTTATCAAATTTAAATTAAACGAGCTTATCGTTTTGACAACTATCAAAAAAATGCTACTAGAGGGATAAAATAATAGGCTTTTGCTTGATATTGCTAACAAAATTGATAAATTTGTAAATTAAATAACGTAAATAACGTTATTTAAACAAAGACATTTAATAAATATATTTCTCGCTGGACAGAATGTCATTCACAAGAGAACTCATACGGGTGTGAAACCGTAATCAATGTTTGCGTGGCATTCAGTTCTGCCTGTTTGCTGCGATATATAAAATATTGTCCCACACCTCAATGACAATTATCCTGCATCAATTGAAATATCCAGCACGTAATGTATTGGGATGCTTATCTATTTAAAGCTGACAATACTGCTAAAGTGCACTGCAATTGATCCCTCTCCGCCCCTATCAGTAATTAAATCAGCTTTCCCGAGGTTAATGAAGTCGTCCTTCTTGTGATAACGCTTAATTGACCTTGTCCGTTATGAGATTATGCCCCCCTGTAGGCCTCTCTTTATCACATAACAGTAATCTTCCCTATGACTTGTAATGCACGTGTAGTGGTCAAGTGGTCAAAGTAGTAGTAATTTTCTTAAGTTTTGCCTGGGTACTGAAGAGGCACATCATGGCCACCGTCATCAGGTGGGGTATAAAACATTCATGTGGGCTGTGGACTCGTGATAACCAGAACGTCGTGGGTTCAATTCCAGGTCGGGTCTGATGGTGGTTGTTGAGCAAACCTAACTCTAACAGGTTGCACACTGCAAGTAAGACACTTGACTAATCATGTTTTTCATTTTGATTCGCAGGTATGTATCACGCAGCACTAGTGGCTTTGCCTGCCCGTGAGTTTTTCTGTTGTTCTTTACTTGAAATGTAGTGGTTACACAGAATTATTAGAGAACACTTAGAGATGAATTCAGAATGCTAGAAGTAAATTAATATTGTAATTTCAACAGATGCTAAACATGCTGGAATGAGATTAACAACGTTATGGGCCCGTCCAATTCTAATGGCCAGAAAATTAATAGTTGCATGGAGGACGTACGATAAATTGCTGTAAAGATTTGAATGGTCTGATGTAATCGGATGGTGTACAAGTTTACCAAGTGTGAAATACACACCATCTCACCCAACAGAATCCCCAAGTGTTAGCATTATATTTACAAGTGGAAAACAAAGTCAAGTAAACAGTGGATATTGTGAGCTCCAGGTCTCATGACACGATGGCTGGGAAATGAACACTTCACACTCTCTTATCAACAAATATTAAATCAGTTGACACATTTGAATGGTCCTTGGATGCGTCAATAACTGTCAAGAACACTTAATGCTAGAAGATATAGGCAAATAGTGATGACAATTGTTTCTTTTTAAGTCAAGATTGAACAACATGCCAACTGATAAACCCTGTTGATAACAATATACGATGTGGTAGGTATGCTACTTCTGGGGGTCCAAAAGGTCAATGTTACCCCAGAGAAAATTATCTACACTTAAGTGTTGAAAAAAAACTAAAAGATGTGTCCCAGATATAAGTGTACCACAAACCTTGGTCTAATTAGTAAAGTGAAACATGGGTGAACTTTAAAGAAAACACTTGAGAGTGTTAAATCCAACCACCAGTCTCTGGACTTTGCGCTTCTAATTCGTTTAGCGTGCATGAGAAATGGAAAGAAGGAACACCCAGGTCTGAAACGATGTATTAGGGCAAAGGCTTAGGCTTATAAATATATATATAAAACAACAAAGTGAATATAATTTACAGCTTTATTTGATTTTCCCCCGCAACTATCGATAGTATTATCGATATATGGCAACTGATAATCGATCGTATGTCATTGGCTCGATATCCAACCCTAATTACCAGTACATGTGTAAACAGTAATTTTCTATGACAATCACACATAAGTCGTTCGAGATCTGGCCCACCATCTTCCAAAATGGCACGCTTTTTTTTTTAGCAAGTGTGCCAAAATGGCACACACTGTATTTCACCCAGAATTATCCCTGAGATGATGTACATCAGATGAGTAGTTATGTTGCTACATACAATTATGTGATGGGTCCTCTAACCCCCAAAATTAGCTGCGTTGCCATGGAAACCACCCCACAGAAAAAAAACTGCACCACTTTTCAGTTCGGCATACTCACTTTCTGTAAAGCCCGATAGTTACTCTACACCATGGTATCGTTGGAATTGATCTAAATTCCAGATGGAGCAAAAATGGTGTTACAGCGGTCTCGCCAACCTACTATTTTCCCTCATTCAATATTTCATTGGAATCATAAACAAGTTTCCCTTTCTCATTATATACACTATTGATTAGGTTGTTTGTTTGTCGTTTCTTTTCAAGCCCAAAGAAAAATTTTTTGTATTTTTTTCACCATCTTCGATATACTTTAAACGGGACCTAATTACATTGCCCATAGCTTTTTTACTATAGTATTCATCTTGTTTTGCCTTTAAAAGTATGTCTTTCTGTTTCTAGCTGGGTTATCAATGTTTCATTTTTTTTGTTTTTATTGCATCATTTAAAATATTGTTATCGATTTCATATAATCGTTTCTCATATTCTTGTATTTCTTTAACAAATCAGCCATTTTCTTTTTAGAACTTTTTATTCAGGTCAGGGATCTTCCCTCATTACATGCATAATCACCTTTAAGGGAGCAGTTATTTTTACAACATTCTCCCCACCTTGAAATAACATTTCAAAACACATTGCATAGAAAGTACATAACATTTCAATATTGACAAATATAAGTCTATGACCTATTGTTTTATGTATACATTTTAAACTCTAATTCCTAACACTTACAAATCTAAAGTATTTCTCTTTTTGATAACCCGACCAAACCTAGACCTCTTGACCACCTCCCCCTCAGACTCAACACCATCTTGAGTGTTTTGTTTTGTTTCTGTTACGCACTGTTGAACCCTGGGTGGATGAGTGTGTGTATCAGTATGTGTTCCATCATCCAGACTTCCATCGTCTCTCATTGGGGGAAACTCAACAACAGACACCCTATCTTTGACATGACTAACCTCCAAATGATGCAAACGTTGTATAGGCCTAATAAACTCCCCTTTTGCTGTCTTAACCTTCACTACTCTCACTCGATCATCTCGACCAGGATACACCTCCTGAACAATACCCAACGGCCACTGCAACCTTGTTGACCCTTCGTCACTAATCAAAACAACAGAGCCTTCTTGCAAACCATCTTCTGTTCCAGGTCCCTTATAAGGAGGCAAACTACGAAGATATTCTTTGCTCCAACAATTCCAGAATTGCTCCATGGCTCTTGTGCGACACTCCAGCCTCTGAACAAGACCATCAGCATCCAACTCTGAGTCCGCAGGATCAACAGTGGGCTTACAACTGATTGATCGCCCAATCAAAAAATGTGCAGGGGTTAATGGTTGCCGTGAATCCAAACCATCACCAACAAACGTTAAAGGCCTGGAGTTCAACATCCCTTCCACCTCTAGAAGCACTGTTTCCAACTCTATTCTTGTGAGGGATTTATTTCCCACTGATTTCTTCAAAGATTTCTTTACAGAACCCATCAGCCTTTCCCACCATCCACCCCACCAAGGGGCCCGTGGAGCAATGAACTTCCAAACTGGACCATCAGGTCCTAACATCGTCAACTGTCTGGCAGACACCGCCTTGAAACACTTGGCGTTGTCCGACATTATGGTTGATGGCACACCCCTACGTGCAATAAACCGACGAACTGCCAACAATGTTATTTCCCATGATAAAGCATCCACTAGCTCCAGATGCAAAGCTCTAGTAACAGCACAAGTAAACAAAAGAACATATAACTTCTTCCCGGGCTGATCACAACAATACAGCGGACCTCCATGGTCCACACCAGAAACTGCAAACGGAGGAGCTGGTCTCACCCTTAACTGTGGCAATGGAGCCATCGTTTGATCTCCAGCCACAGTATCCTGACGCTGGCATGATAAACACTGCCTTTTGACTTGCTTACATGTATAACGAGCTCCCACCATCCAATATTGATCTCGAAGAGTCACTAGCATGCTGTTAACTCCTGCATGACTGTTCTGAATATGAACACGTCTTGCAAGCAAAACACTAAGATGCCCCTTAGGCACAATGATCGGATGCTTCTCATCCTCCAACAAACTTGCAAACTGTAGACGACCTTGCACTCGAAGAAGACCATCATCACCAAGAGTAGGACTCAACTTGTAAATACTAGACTTCCTTGAAACATTCTTGCCCTGACCCAAGGCAATCTTCTCTTCATGAAACCTCGAACTCTGCACATCTCGCAGTAAAGCAATCTTGGCTCTACTTAACTCTTCAAACTCAAGTTCACCAGATCTACGCTCTTTCGAACTCCTTGCATTATGTAAAAATCGCAAAACCCACCCAACAACTCGCAATGCCTTTCCTAATGAACTCCATCTCTCAACATCGAACATTTGAAGAGGAACACTGTGAACCACAAGAAGTGAAGGGCCCTTAATGACCTGCTTCTCCTCAACATTCACCTCAGAAGAACTCCCCTCGGGAATCAGAACTCCCTTCATTTTGTCAAGTTCATTACCATTCATCAGAAACGCAGGCCCCCCAAACCACAAATCTGACTGTAAAAACTGTGAGGCTGTCAAACCGCGAGTCAGAAGATCAGCAGGATTCTGAGTACCAGGACAATGGTGCCAACTTTCTATCGATGTCAGTGATTGAATCTCGGCAACACGATTCCCCACAAAAGGTTTCCAACGGCCTGGATCACTCTGAATCCATGCCAGCGCAACTGTTGAATCCGTCCAACAATAATAATGTGTATCCTCTGTCAACTTCAATGCTTTGAACACAACCTTCAACAGCCTGGCACAAAAGAGAGCCCCAAGCAATTCAAGACGAGGCAGAGACACTCTTTTCAGTGGTGCTACCCTGCCACGAGCCAACACCAAAGAAACACACCAAGTCCCATCCTGAGCCTGAGCCCTAAGGTACACACAAGCACCAAAAGCCCTCTCGGAGGCATCACCAAATGCATGGAGTTCCAACAACTTTATATCACCCCAAGCATATCCTGTGTAACTTCGTGGAACTTGAAGACCACGAATACATGTCAGATCATTAACCCATAACTGAAATCTGTGTTGAAACTCAGGGGGAACCAATTCATCCCAACCAAGTCCAAGCTTCCACACATCTTGAAATAGAATCCTACATGCCATGACAAAAGGCGCTACAAATCCCAGTGGGTCAAACAAACGTGAAATACAACCCAAAATCAATCTCTTTGTAACACAAAGATCCCTTTGAAAGCTCATACCTTCAAACACAAAACAGTCCGATGAAGAAACCCATTTCAGACCCAATACCTTAAGTGAATCTTCTACACCTTTGTCCTGAAACTCACAGACTACCACAGTGCCAATCTTTGCACTGTTTGAACCCCACTGTGTCAAAGGCATGCTTGCCTGATCCATGATCGCTTTCGCCTCTCTTGTCATACTACAACCTTCTTCTTCATCATCACACCCAGAAATCCAATTGTCAACATACATGTTCTCTTTCAGTTCTTGAACTACTGTAGAATTAGGAAAACGAGACAAGTGATGCTTGATTGTTCCATTCAGAAGAAACATACTACTTTTGTCACCAAAAGGAACTCTAGTAAAACGCATCACACGAATGACCCCCTTGTCATTCCAAAGAAAACGATGGACATCACGATCCTCTTTGCACACTACAATCTGGAGAAATGCTTTCGTGATGTCTGCGCAAATGGCCACCTTCCAGCGCCGAAAGCGAATCAAAACTCCCAGCAACTCTGGGATAAGACTAGGCCCTGCCTCTAAACAGTCATTCAACGAAACGTTATTGTACCCCCTAGCTGAAGCATCAAACACTGGACGTATTTTTGTTGTCATACTGGACTCCTTCAGGACAGGTCGATGAGGCATGTAAAATACAGGCGAACCACCTGAGCCCATCTTCTCCTCTTCACTGACCTCTTCGATCATCCCCGCTTCCAGCATATCATGAATTGCCTTCCAATATTTCATTTCCAAATCAGGATTTTTGGAAAGTTTGAACATTAGACGCTCCAAACGAGCCCTTGCCTGCTTCTTGTTGTCAAACAATCGTGTTTTACTGTCACTATCCTTCCATGGCAAGGATACAACATAACGGTTATCAGTAGCAGAGAAACTTATAGGTCCCAAAACTTTTCTGCCAAACTTTCTTTGACATCCAAGCAAAGCAATTGGTGAGAACAATTCACCCCAATTGTAGATTGAGCTCCTGGCAATAATCCAGACACAATCCAACCAAATACCGTTTTCTGCGCCACCAAAGTGTCGGTGAGTTTCCTCACCTCAGAGTCAACACACTTCCAATAGGCATCTAGCCCAATCAAGATGTCAATATGTAATTCATTATTACTGACCTCTATGACATTTAAATCTCCTTCAAACGACCTGAGAATATCTTTCGGCACTGATGGCCTAGACAATGCCGCACAAATCACAGGAATCTCCGTCACCTGCAAATGAACGCAAGAACTAAGCCCCTGCAATCCAACTTTATAAACATTTCTTAATCTGGAATCACCAGGAGAATCATTACCAAAGGCTGCATATGCCACCTCCTGCGAACAAACCCACTCAGGACCAAGCTTATTCACCAAAGACTCAGATATGTACGAACGATCTGAGCCTGTATCAAACAAGACAACAACCTCTTTCTTAGCCCTCACACCACCGACCTGGACTCGAGCCACCTGCATCAACACCTTCGACCTACCTTCTTGGGATACACCAACATTAGAGACAGATGCAAATGATGGATTTGGTATAGTATTTGAGGGGTTTGTCTGTGTATGTGAGGCCGATGTGCCTTGTAAGGATGCTGCTTCCTGTTGTGTGCGTGTGTGTGTTAATGAACTACCTGTGTTTGAGTCCTTGTCATAACACAATACTGCATGATGATCCTTACCACACTTTGAACAAGATGCATTACAACGACTATAGTTATGTGACTTTGCATGACTCAAACACCTAAAACACAACCCTGCATTTCGTAACACATTTCTACGTTCCCTAAATGGCACCCTTGTAACATTATAACACCTATCAACTGGGTGAGACTTTTTCCCACAAATACTACAATTATCAATGTATGAGGCTGCCTGCAAGGCAGTCACAGATCCAACCCGAGCAGCATTACTGCCGGTGCCACCAGTGCTGCTTGTATTACTAGTACCTCCAGCACTTGCCCCACCCTCTTTAATTACTGCTTGAGAACGCTCACGACGAGTAATTTCCCGCCGTAGAAAATCCAACAACCAGGGAAGATCACTTTCATGTCCCCCCCCCCCCCCGTGCCCATTCCATACGCAACTCTACAGGTAACCTTGACAAAATAATAGGTGTAAGCAAAACCCCATACTGTTCCCCATTTACATCTAAAGTTTCTAAACACCTAACATGTCTCTGAAGCTTATCATAAAGTTCCCACAAAACTGGCACCTTGAGTTGCTTCGGGACACAAACGTTCAACAATTCCTCAATGTGCGAGAAAACGATTCTTTCTTTTCTTCCATAACGCTCCTTCAAGATATCGACTGCCACTTTATAGTTCAAAGCCGTTAGCGATAAACCTTGTACCACAATCTTTGCTTCGTCTTTCAACAATGATTTCAGATATGTAAACTTTGTAACATCAGGAAGCTCTGATTGATTGACAATAACATCAAACTGTTCCCAGAAACTCAACCACTCCTTTACGTCCCCAGAGAATGATGGCAGTTCAATTTTGGGCAACTTAGCCTCCACTGTAGATGTACTGACAGTCTCGTCCTCTTCATCCTTCACCAACAGCCGAGCCGCCTCCAATCGAGGAACACGAGATCTCTCACAAAAGTCTGCGGCCTTCTCAATATCATCATCGATTTCCTCTTCTTTTTTAATTCTGCCTCCACACGGCGCTGAGCCTCTTCAAGCGCATCTAAACGTTTATCAAACTCCTCACATGCATCTTTCAGCAATATTAAATCAGGTCTAAACTTCCCATTCAGCTCAGCCAACCTTTTACTGGCACGTGTCACCCATCCACGAGCCGCCTTCCGAGATTTCACTGCTTCCGACATTTTTACAGTGCACAATTTGAACAATGTCTCTGACAGATATATTACACACAACAATAACAGCCTTTATCAAATTTCCATCCACACAACCAGTATGGCATGGCCCAATTGTCACTTTCACTTCCAACAGCAAATTCCACATGAAATGTTTCTTTCCATCCAATAATTACACATCAATTAACACATCATTTGACTTATAGATGTGTTCCCGGGTTCCGGCACCAAAATGTCTTATACTTTTGAAGACATTTCCAAAATAGCTCATTAAATTTGGGAGAGCATGAACAAATCAGCCATTTTCTTTAAGAACTTTTTTTTTCTATTCAGGTCAGACATGGGAGTTTCGTGCTTTAAACCAATTAAGTAGAGTTTTTCTTTTAGAGGTATCATTTAACCCCCTTGTATTTAATGAGACTATTTCCATTCTGTTTTATATGTTTTATCATGATGTATTATATATATTATTATTCCCAGCAAGCATAATTTAGCTATCGATTGTTAAAAGCGATACACATATTCATCTTGATGAAAAACACTTTTGCCTCCATATTCTTCAACATCCTGTGGTGTTTGTGTGTTTCTGTCTGAATCATTTTCATTTTGTTCTTGCTCAAAAGTTCTAACCTGTCCTTTATTTCTCTCAGTTTTTGACTTGTTGATCATTGGAGATTGTTTATTGTTATTTTGTGTAGGTTTTGTAGCAGGCACTGTCGGGTTTGTGTCACGAACATTCTGTGATGATTGTTTTGGTGAAGTAGTGCAGTATGATGCTATTGTGGGTTGTTTTGGTTTTGATGCACTAAGTCCACCTCGACCACCCTTACCTCTTTGAGAACCTGTCATAAGTGTGTGATCATTTTGCACTCGTTTAGCAGGCTGTTTGTTAATCTGGTCGGTTGGGCTCGAGCCGTGTCGCAAACGTTTCTTTTGATTTTGAAATTTGCTATTATTTATATCACCATCATCTAGTGCAGTTTTGTTTTCATTGCTGCTTTCATACTCGTAAGTCTCGTCAGTTTCAGTTCTTTCAATAAGTGCATAAGTGCATATTGATTTACTTATTTGAATAGATAGCCGAAAGTGTGACCCACTTTTAGAGGGCACTATTGCCCAGTCGACTATGGGAAAATAGGTGACCGGCTGATTTGGCTCTAAGCCAATCGCAATGCATGATTTAGGGGTGTGTCACAGATAGAGTGTAATAATGCATAATCTAATGATTTTCGCTAGACGTTCGGTGGATTTCTGACGGCAGACGTCACATTTCACATTACAGAGATAGGCGGCTTCCTACGGGCACCGTGCAAATTACGTCTGTATTTTTTAATTACTAGGCATATACGTGTATACTACAGGATTACGTAGCAACGGGCTAAAAAGACTTCAAAATGTAGGAGCCCCTTGTTAATACCTTAGCTGGGCCGTTGGGGTTTACACCAGATTTAACATAATTTGGTACTCCTGAAATTATACATACAATATATATACGTAGGGTTTTTTCTGGTTTGATGCTTATACACAAAAAAAAAATTATATGTGACCATGTCGGTAATATCTGGACTTGCCTAAAATTATTATATGGTGGCCCCTGGCTGCAGCCCGTTCAGCACCCCCACCCCCACCCCTAGACGTTCAATATGCCAATACATACACGGCAGCTTCAAAAATATAAACAGCCAAAAAAGTAATATTATATGCAACCATATGTTGCATAGACACCAAACATAAACGTCGGGTCTCGTCTAAGGTTCATTCTAGCGGGCATCAGAAAGTAGAGTAGTCTTCTTCAAAACATAGGTTAAGGCAAATCGAAAAACAATAGTCCTTGTACTATCTTAAAGCTTGTGCTGGGACTTATAATATTTGTCTTGTTTACAGTAATACACCCGTGTCATAACCACCAACATTAGGCTGTGATTCATATGTGCTCTTTTACCCCTCCACAGGCAATGCGGCCGCTTACAGGAGAGAAACCACAAACCAACTAGACCAGATGGCGGCTACACTCGATCAGTTGAAAGGTGAACTAGGTGAGTGGTCCGGTCGCAAAAAACTTCTTCTCACAGATAGTGATGGAAGTTGTGAGCCACTCATACATACATTAGGGTCTGTGATTCCATTTTCAGGGGTAAAGTCTGTTGCATAAAGAACACACCATAGCGACGGTATTTTTTGTTCATACTAACCTGTTGCATAATAAGCAAATTGTCAACTCAGTACCCACCATCCTTTGATCGAACTGAACTATATACAGCGTGAGTGTGTTAACGATAATCCTCAGCCAAAATAATATTTGTTCTGTAAAACCCAGTATCAATGAATAATGGCCTTTTCCATTGCAAGTGTAAGGAAAAGGATATTTAAATTTTCCACATTTATATGAATTATTAAACCTTTAACAATACCATGCCCTCTTGTTAGTTAAAACACAAGATCACGTGATATTCGCCATATGTACCGTGAATTTCTAAATGCAGACGTCACGTTTCACATGGCAGAGATAGGAGGCTTCCTACGTGCACCGTGCAAGTTACGTCTGACGAAAATCATTGGTTTACATGTGTGCGCCTTCACGTATTTAGTTGATATGAGCGTACACCGGCCTCCTATTGTGTAGTATCTAAATTTATCTACATACTTTAAATGAAAAAGATCTTTCAGAATACACTGACCACATCACATTGCTTCTATACAAGCATATTTGTTCGGCCACTAACCATAACCTTTTAGGCAAATACAGCCACTGGCACCATTGTACGATCAGCCTGTCGTCGTTACAGTGGCGCCACCGTGCCACACACAGCCTGTAAACATTGTATCTCTTA
>JAGTTF010005954.1:0-10737 GCA_019095985.1 Streblospio benedicti
ATAAGATGTTCAGTATTTTTACATATATATACTATACCATGACCGTCTCCCTCATCAGGCCGAGTCAGACCGTGTGTACTGTTACTGGTGCGGCGTGGACGTATCTGGCTGGCAACTCTCCGATGACCCGTGGGTGCTGCATGCTCACCCGCCGCCCGTCCTGCCGCCATGTGCAGCTGTCACGCGAGTTGGTGGCCGCGGCCTACAGGAGCACGCCACCTGGTGAGTGAGCAACAAACGCTCATGGGACGTCTGTGATGTGTCTCTTATAACTCACTTGCCTGTTTTCAATGTAATACAAACTGTACAGTATGTAGCTGATGTCTGTAGTGTTTCTCTTATGATTTGTGTCGGGAAAACTAATTACCATTGACTTGGTTATGTCTTCAATGTGCAGTAGTGTAATATGTACTATACATCGTATATCTGTGTTTTTTTTTTTACCCACCACCCCATAATGTCCCTCTATCCCTTATAACTGACTTGTCTGTTTTCAATGTGTAATATAAACTGTACATTCTACATGTGCCTGTGTGTTTTTATACACACCACCTTCAATTAATTCAACAATCGACTCTCTATTTCCCATGCACCAACCACACGGTATTTTACCCATAATCCTCCCACGTTCCACATTCCAGCGGCGGCGTCACATGATCAGCTGCGGCGGCCGCGGTGGGAGATACGGAGTATGTCCGGCAGCGCCTCGCCTCAGGCCAGGAGGGTGGGGGGGTGGGGTGGGACTGGGTGCTGGAGGCAGCTTATGAGGGGAAGCATGAGGAGACGGCGCGGCTCATCCAGGAGAGCGGGCGGGTGGGGATAGGGGATCAGCTGGACTATGCCTGTCAGTATGGTGACACTGAGCATGTGCGCCGTGTGATCAGTGAGGACAGGGACGCCGGGCAGCGTGTGGACTGGGGGAGTGGTTGGAGGAGGCGTGTAACAGGAAACATCCGGCGGTGATGAGGGAGATTGTGGCCGGTAGAGACACGAAGTATGACAGAGGACTGATGCTGGCGTGTCTGGACGGGGACACACAGTACGTGGAGCAGCACAAACGCGACTTCCCGGCCGACGTGGAGGAGAGAAAGGTCTACTTCAGGGCGGCTTTATACAGCAATCATCTCAGCATCACAGAGTGGCTTAAGGGTGCAGAAGGGTGAAGGACATGTAATGATGTCACACTGAAGGATGTGATATAGATGACATGTAGCATACTGACATGGTGATATACATCATAAATGCCACGCCCGACATCAACATGGAGCTGCGACCCGGACTCACTGAGTACTCACCCGGGTTCACCGCGCTCCATGTTACATGCTGTAGTGAGGAACCCAACATCGCCATCCTGCGTGCCCTGGTCAGCCGCGGGGCGGAGGTCAACAAGGAAGGTCACCGCGGACGCACGGCCCTCCACATGCTCTGTCAGGGGGAGGATGATGACATCAGGAAGATGATCGAGGGTGACGGGCAGGTACAGCCGGACCGAGGGTTTGAACCCGGGAAACTCATCAAACAGCAGGGACGGGAGGCACAAGGTGGGGGAAGAAACATATAGAATGTATGAAGTATCTAATACAACAAGGGGCCAAAGTGAATGCCAAGGATGAGCGAGGACAGTCTCCCCTCCACCTGTTGGCGTGCTGCCAGAAGAGTTGGCGGTTAGTAGTGACCTCCCCGGTCAGTTAGGTGTACTGCTTGACAATGAAGGTGATATGGAGCAGAAGGATGAAGCTGGAATGACGCCAATTGCTCTTTGTGCTCTACATGATAACACAACACTGATGAAGATACTAATAGAGAAAGGGTGTGATGTAAATAAAGGAAATATTGAAGGAAAATCCCCCTTATATATTGCATGTGAATGGCAACAGATTGAAGCTTCAACTTTTCTTGCCAACAATCCCAATGTAAATATTGACCAGGTAGATAATGATCATGTCAGCCCCATCTCAATAGCAAGTGGATTTGGTCATACAGACATTGTATCGCTGTTACTCAGCAAGAAAGCCAATGCTGAGATACCTGATAAAGATGAAAAATGCTCCATTCACAAAGCTGTAGAAAAACGACACCATGAAACTGTTAAGATTCTTATCAAGCATGGAATAGATATTGATGCACAGGACATACTGGGAAACTCCCCATTACATTACGCTGTGGAAAATGATGATAAAGAGATAACAAGTTTATTGATTGCCAACAACTGTAAGTTAAATGTTGTTAATAGAATGGGAGAAACACCTATTATCATAGGCATTGGAAAATTAGGTCCACAGAATGAGGCTATACAAATCCTGCTAGAAAATAGAGCTGATCTTTCCATAAGAAACATCTATGGAGATTCTGTACTATCAAAAGCTGTAGAAAAATTGGACTACAAGTTGATTTCAGATCTAGAACGCTATGGTATTGACTTTCATATTGTTAACAATAAGCACCAAGGCCTTTTCCATACACTAACAAACACAATTAATAATAGGAAATGCACGGCTGAAGTAACAGAGAATATCCACTCCATCATGGACACATTAGATAAACATCTCAGCATCAATGCCACGGACATCAACCAGCAGACACCGCTCCACCTGGCGGCCCACGCTGGCTGTGTCCACACCACCAACCTCCTCCTTCAAAGGGGGGCTGATGTCAGTGTCAGGGACAAATTCAACTTTCTTCCACTGATGTGGGCCGTGCCTCATGAGGAGGTGTTTAGACTACTTTGGGAAAAGACTGTAAATCATCTAAGTGATGAAGATTGGAAGATTTTAATGAAATTAGGAAACTGGCATAACACCATAAATCTGACAAAGGAGTATCTGTCAAAATCCATGTTGGCAGCAGACATAATAGACACATCAATGTTCCCCCAGGATTTCAAAAGAAGTGAATGGTTCTGCAATGAACATTTAGAGGAATTTTACACTGAAGACAAACGAAGACTGACCTTTGCTGAATTTGAAGACGCCTGGCTCTCTTCCTTACAAAAACTTACCTATGTTGATCACAGTAAAATAGTGGACACGCTCTCTGATTTCATTGAGGATGTGCTGCGGGAGGTTTCAGCTACAGATCCACTAATGTCCTGCTTCTTCCGTCTCTCAGGCAGTGAGAGAGAGAAATGTAAGGTGATAGCCACAGACGAGATGGACGCTCTGTCAGTAATGACTGAAATAACGTTTGACATGTTTGAGGAACCTCAAAGGCCAGACGACCCAGTTCTAACAGTTCTAAAAGAATTCGTGAAACTGAGGTGTAAACCAGAATATAGGGAACACTTGAAGAGAGTTCTTGACAGAGATCACTATCTGTCCCGTACCAAGCTTTATCATCACTACAGTGCTGCCCTCTCACAGGTGTTAGCCAAACCAGAGCTGTGGGCAAAATACCAAAATATTCAGCGATTAACACATAAAGACATCACAGCAGGAAACTGCACTATCACTCCGCTGTGGGTGATCTGGAGCGATGATGTCTACACGGCAGTGAAGATATCAATTGACATGGTCCCAGCGATAGACTTGCCCAAAACGTGGCGACTCAGCTGGGCGAGCCAACACCCCCTTCTTGATGAGATGACAGCATTGATAGTGCCCAAGTGGAAGACGACGGCTCCAGAGAACGACAACCTTGTCGAAGTGGGAGTTTCGCATTGGGCGGAAGCTTTTGATAAGATGCCAACTTCCATGAGAAATGGGTATAGAATGGCGAAGACTGTCAAAGAAGTTTGCCCAAGTATTATTCTAGCCAATGCAAGAGATAAATACAACTGTGATGATTGGAGTTTGTTCCCTATCTCTGAATGTATCACAAGCTACATGTTAAAACAGTGTATTGTTAAACTCTATGCTGCAGCCTTCTATGACAATCCAGGAGAGAAAGTGTCAAGTAAGACAGACTGGGAATGGGCTATTGCCATTTATGAAATGATGGAAAATGCATTTGACAATCAGGAACTGGGGTCGTTCTTTATACCCGAATATAATTTGTTACATGATTCTAAATTTTCCTACCTAAGAGACAAAGGTATCAAATATTCGCAGCTATGCAGACAGCTTTTGACGGAAAGGACAGCAGCGCACTTCAGAGCAGCATACATGGGAATAGAGAATAGCGATGACTAAAAATCAGCTTGTGAAGAAAAAATGACAATAAGAGATGTTTTAGAAATAGAAAAAAGTAAATGAGACTTCAAGTGCAACATATGCTCATATTGTGATATATGGCCTCAATGCTGTTTTTATAATTAAGTTGGAGACAAAATTTGAAATTTGATAACTTTAAAGTGAAAAGTTACATTAAAACTAAAAATTTGATTGCTAAGCAACAGTGATGTTTGTATTAGTTGTAAATTTGAGTGATATCAAATCAAATCTTCTATTGTATTTATATATCAGTTATTTACTTGATATTTCGAAGTGTGCATTCATACCATAAAAATTTTCTTCATTGAATGCATTTATCAATCTTTTTGAAATAATTTCAAATTGATTGGTTAAATCTGAAAATCTTTGTCAGGAATTAAATACAGATGAGACTAATTAATTGTTCAACACCTTTTGAAATGAAGATAAAAAATATCTTCATATTGATGATAAATCAAAATTTATCAAATGGTTCTTTACAGGAAAGGGCTAAATTTGATTGTTAAATTTTAATGTTGAAAAATATATTAAAACCATTAAATTGAAACTTTTCAATAAATAATACATTCTGCTAATGGGTAACAAATGTTATCTAATTATTCTTAAATAAGGACCAATATAAATATAAATATATAAATAATTGTCTGGGTTTTAGCGTTTTTCTTTTGTGGTATGTTTCTTTTTTTTGCAAATACTTAATATTTTATTTTATTGACATTTCATCAGTACACATATGGTACCCATTTAAGACAAAACATAACAAAAAATTATTCCCCTTTATAAGAAAAAAATTTATGCTTTCAAAATTGATGTATAATTACTTTACAAGGAAAAAAGGTTTTATCTAGAAACAAAATATTAAAAAGTTTAAAATATTATTTGTGCTGATACTACACAGCAAAATATATAATAATTTACGATCGATTTATCAATCCGTAGAATAATCATAGACCTGTAAACATCAACAAATTTTGACACCGCCTCCCCCCAACAAAAAAAAAAAATATGAAAAAAAAAACAAAAAAAACAAAAAAACAAAAACAAAAAACAAAGTAAACCATGAATATTATTTATCATGACTATCATTGAAATTTAAGTAGGTTAAATTTATAGATCAGATAAGAGATGTTTTAATCTGAGAATCATGGCGCTATTTAATGGTAGCAAATAGTTTGAGCTTTTCACCAACATATTCTCTTCTTATAAAAAAAAAAAAAAAAAAAAAAAATTGTTCATTTTACATGGACTTGAATATATTCATCATAGAATCTTAATTGTTCAAGTATATTTCCAGTCGCCACAACAAAACACAAATTGGAATTTTGATGCAGGCTGCACATACATATATGTTGGTGGGAATGTTTTGGGCTACATTCAGGGTTCTTTCCCAAAGTTCTAAAGTAACAAAACAACCATAGATATCACTATAAAATTTGATTTTTCACAAAATAACAGATTTAACCATACCTGTCCTCCAAAAATGTAATTCTTTACTGCATGTACATCAGGACAGTGCAAGACATCATGCAAACTAGAGAACAAATACTATCCGTCTATATTAACAGCATTTTTGATATCTATATTAAATACCATAGTAAAAGGGGGGCACCACTGTAAGCTCCTAATAATTGATTATTATCATTAACCATTCCCATTTGCTGAACACAAAGTTCTTATCACAAAACCAAATGTTATATACCGTATACCCTTAGGAAGCGGGGACCGGTAAACATCGAAAAATTTGTCCGAAAAAAGGTCATGTCCCATGTTGATGTGATGACAAAAAACTGAGGTCCCGTGACATCCATTTATAAAAAATGTCTGTGTCCCCTCCCATGAATGTAAACTTGACCTGCGCGAGATAAAATTGAATTAAGAATGAGAATCCGCAAAAGGAATTGTGTGAGCAATCTACATTATTCTACTAGGTCATGAGTTTGATTCCCTGTTGGGTCTTATGACGGGGGTTAAGCAAACCTATATTTGCTAAAAAAAAATGCACCCACTTTCCTACAGCTTCATCTTGTAAAATCCACTTACACCGCTCACACTATGTTATCGCTTCTCTGGCCCCACTGGGTGTGATTTTACAAGTTATCAAAGCACAATATGAGTTCGTTGGTTGCAACAAATCTTTAGATAGATAGATAAATAGATAAAGTTTATTTAAAGTCGATATACAACAATAAACACAAGCTCTAAGGAGCTTTTGATCGACTAATTCATACACAGTCACACGTGCGCATAATACACATACACAATACATTAATTACAAATAATTAGAGCATAAAGCACCTGATGAAGTAACACAATTAATTAGAGCATGCAGTACATTTACATATTTTCCCATTCCAAGATTAATATTATTAAATATGGTAAATATAAAAGTACAGATGCTTCTACAGTTTGAGTTACTAGTCCAAATATGACTTAAGTCCACAAACTACACATTACAATCTCACATCGGTATGGGGAAGGGAGCTATAACTCTCTTGACCGGGAGAACACACAGCTCATATCCCGTCACTTCAACAGCCAGCTCAAAACTAAAACCGTTCATGGCCACACCATCAAAACAGTACCAGCCCGGCCAGCCAATCACTGTCTCCCACATGAGCATATCGTGCAAAATCAATACAACGTATTTACATACTATGAAATCAATATAGTAGTTAGCCTCGGACACACAGGCTGGTTATGATATCCATGGTTCATGGCAACCACACAAGATTCTGGATGATCGAGACTATATAGTAGTGTGTCTAAAATCAATACAACGTATATACAGACAATATATCAATACAATGGCGCGTCTGAACCTGCCCCTTGTATGTGTACACTGGCTCATCATAACTAACCAATGCTCCTGTTTGTTCATAACAATTAAATGACCAGTGGTCAACAACACATTAGATGGACACTTTACAATCTGATGGTGGGTGTTGGGCAAATATCCCAAAATGGTTGCCCACTTCCATATGTTTTACCTTCATCTGCCAAAAAATGCACCCATATTTTCCACCAATATGGTGGGTATTGAGCAAGCATCACTAAACGGTTGCACACTTACATTCAAATGATTAAATATAGTCTCTAAATCTGGATGGCATTGATATTCTGCGTCCTCTTCTTGTTTTGACATCTTCCACCACAGGCATATAGTCATCAGTCACTTTCCTCCGACATATCTGGTGCATCACATTTCCCTACTATTATATCATTTTCAATATCACTATTGTCACTGTCATCATTAGAAGACATGTCGCCATCAGAATCAACTTTATCATTTTTTTCATCCTCACAAGCATTTCTTCATTGGGAAATTCGTTGAAACTAATGATATGAAGAGACTTTTGAGAAGTGGAACCGAAGAAGACGAATTTTAAAGATAGACTAGGTATTTTTCCGAATTTGTCACTGGACCTAAAGTGCGGAAGCAGAAAAAATGAAAACCCAGAATACAGGCAAATAGAATTTTGGGAAGAAGAATTTACTGAATATTCCCTGTCCATAATTCCTAATCAGTTCTGTATAAGGATTCGCATATTTGGATTTTAGCTCGTTTAGCTTAGCACATTGTTGCAACACTAATTTTTTTCTACGTTCAATGTCATCCAACTATTACCAAGTGAGCAACATTGACCCATTTGCCTGAATAATGTGTACCAATTCGCTCATGTAGAAGTGAGATTTCAGCAGCTGAAAAAAAGTACACGTCCCATCCCGATGAGAATGAAAAATCATCAGGTCCCCCTACTTTGCACCCTGCAAAAAGTACCAGTCAACCTACCTAATGCACCAGTCCCCCCTGCCTGGTAAACATTGCACCATCCCTTGCATATAATGTGTAAAACAGGTGTCCATTAAAAGGAGTTGTCCAGATGAAAAGGATATGCTCTGTGTAGGGGTAAAAATAGGGCCTAAGTCCAAAAATGAAGGCAATGTTTTAAAATATACAGCATTAAGACCATCCGAGGGACTAGCGTCACTTGGTCTTAATAGAGAGGTGGTTGCCTTGCGTTCTAATTTATGAATGCTTGGAACTGGAATAAATGGTTTTATTAAAGCGGTGGTCTCTGTCTGAAGGTAGTTTTACTGCATATACCCACATAATAAAGTACCTTATCCTTGTGAAAATTGTTGTTCCAGCCATGCCAGCCATCTACAATCTCTCTACATGTTAAGCTATCGGCACATATTTCCAGATGTCAAAATGTGCACATTTTAAGTTTGAAAATGGTGAAATTTCTGTATAGTCTAGGCAGATTTCCAGAAAATGTTAATGGTGGAGGCATTTCATGTTTACGGCTGGCAAAGCATTCCTCGTTGACAGCTCGAGTTATAAGGAAAAAGCCATTAATCATCCCCCGTGCGTTTGACAGCTCGACGGAAGAAGCCATTAAGCGGTCAGCGGTCAGCGGCGAGGGCAGTTCAGCTTCCAGCTCAGCTCGGCCAGCGGTCAGCTCGGCTCGATTAGACTGACGCCGATCGCGGCGGATCATGGTGGAATATCGCGTGACGAACGTCGTGTTGAAATCGAACCGGGGGGACCTTCCCGCTCGCCTCGGCTCGCCTCGACCACGGGGGTGGGGGTGGTCAGCTCCCTATACTAATACATATCATACGGGTACGTTACGTATGGCGTGTACCCACGATTGGGGGTCCCCGTACAGCGCCTCGGCGATGTCAGCTGATGATGATGGAGTGACTGCGTATTAATCACAGCCGCTGGGGCTCACAGCAGTTCTCACTCGGTGCGTTATATTACACGGGCTGTGCCACCCTCATCATACGATTCACAAGTTATTGTAACGCTGCGCTGTTGATAAGTTCCCACACACACTGGCTGGTTTAATGAGAAACCCGCAACCACACGGGCACCCGCGCCTATTGAAGCCCACAACCGCGGATTGAACAAAAGTTTATCCCACCCCTACTCCCACGGATATTGACGGACAGCCGCGCATTGACGCGCAAAACTTGTAAAAACTTGCGCATAAGTCTTCACATTTTATACGCATTTACATCTATGTAAAGTCTGCGCATGTATCGTGTCGTATTATTGCAATATTCGCGTTGCGCGCAGACTATTATATCGGATTTTAAATGTATTCCCTCGATTTTTATAATGTATATGAGGAAACAAAGAATACTCTGCAGGGGGGAATCTAAACACGTGAACCTATGATGTAGCATTTCAAACTCGCGCCCGCAGTAAAATGACAATTCAATGAAATAGATAATCTATATCGATGTTTATTATTGGGGCTTCTAAAAAAATTTAGTCGCAATAGCCCCCCTTACAGCGGATCTCGTGTCCATCTTTACTCGTCGACGAAGTCGAATGAAGGATACACCCCGGCGCAGCTGTCGCGCGCGCCGTAAGAACCCAGCCACGAGTCCCTCGAGCGCCTACGCCGAGAGATCAATAGAAAGAAGCGTGGCGCTTAAAATCGAGCTATTTAAACGACCCCCTACATCAAAAACGCCCCGCGGATCTGGCCTCTCTTACACGCGCGCGCCGTAAGAACCCAGCCACGAGGCCCTCGAGTGCCTACGCCGAGAAATCAATAGAAAGAAGAGTGACACTTAAAATCGAGCTATTTAAACGGCTTCCTACATCAAAAACGCCCGCGGATCTGGCCTCTCTAAAACCAGGTGAGCGAGGGAGCTATACGGAAGAAGCCATTAATCACCGACGACCGCCGGCCACTCGCCGACTAGCCGCGGATTTATAGGTAAGAAGTCATTAGTTGGTCAGCGAGCGGCGCGGAGAGGGATGGTCGCTCACTCGTTTAACTAGGGACTAATTAAAATTAAGGCGGGGAGGGCTTTTACGTTTTTATTCGTCTCATTTAACTAGGGACTAATTAAAATTAAGGCGGGGAGGGCTTTTTTACGTTTTTATTCGTCTCTTATAACCCGGTTCTATATAGGTCTTTACCTTCCCAAAGAATAAGAAAACGCTCTTTTACAGTTTTTATTAGAAATCTCTTTAGAAAAAAAAAAACGAATCTCTATAAAAAGCACAAACTTAACCAAAAAAATCTACGTTTTTTAAAAAAAAGAACAGCCCGTAAAACTTAGCGCTCTAAAAATACGCCTAAAAATATACCTCTATCAAATGTCTCAACTCGGGGGCTAATCGCTCTACGAGGCCAGCATCACCCACTCGACTCAGTCGCCGAGCGCCATCGGAGACAGCTGGCACTCGTTTACGCTAATTACTGGCCACTCGACCATCTTTACGCATTCTGAAAACAAGGCGGCCCCCACCTACTCGACATCACAGAAAATTGAGACAGCTGACAACCGTTTACCCGCTTTCATCTTTACGAAAGCGTTCTCGGACTAGACGTGTGAAATATACCTTACAGAATCAAAAACCTAAGAAACAATATAAAAAAAAACTAAGACGGTCACCGCCTGAGATATATATATATATATATACGTATACATAAACGTAGCACCCTGTTTCATTTTTGCGCACCAGTCGACTAAAAACTTAACAAATAAATGTATTAACGGAATCAAAAAACCTAAGAAAACAATAAAACTAAGACGGTCACCGCCTGAGATATATATATAT
>JAGTTF010005954.1:10837-43403 GCA_019095985.1 Streblospio benedicti
AGATGTAAATGCGTATAAAATGTGAAGACTTATGCGCAAGTTTTACAAGTTTTGCGCGTCAATGCGCGGCTGTCCGTCAATATCCGTGGGAGTAGGGGTGGGATAAACTTTTTGTTCAATCCGCGGTTGTGGGCTTCAATAGGGGCGCGGGTGCCCGTGTGGTTGCGGGTTTCTCATTAAACCAGCCAGTGTGTGTGGGGAACTTATCAACAGCTCAGTGTTACAATAACTTGTGAATCGTATGATGAGGGTGGCACAGCCCGTGTAATATAACGCACAGTGAGAACTGCTGTGAGCCCCAGCGGCTGTGATTAATACGCAGTCACTCCATCATCATTAGCTGACATCGTCGAGGCGCTGTACGGGGAACCCCCAATCGTGGTACACGCCATACGTAACGTACCCGTATGATATGTATAGGAGCTGACCACCGCGCCCCGCCACCCCGTGGTCGAGGCGAGCCGAGGCGAGCGGGGAAGGTCCACCCGGTTCGATTTCGACGTTCGTCACGCGATATTCCGCCGTGATCCGCCGCGATCGAGCGTCAGTCTAATCCCGAGCCGAGGCGAGCGGAGGCGAGCTCCCGAGCGCCGCTGACCGCTGACCGCTGGCCGCTGGCAGCTGACCCGGTGACCTCGAGCTGTCAACGCGCGGGGATGATTAATGACTTTTTCCTATAGCTCGAGCTGTCAACGAGGAATGCTGGGGATGATTAATGGCTTTTTCCTATAACCCCTTAATTGCTTTTTACTTATATTTTTCCCTACTACTCACATCCCCTTCATCCCAAGCCATTTGTCAATCAAACAGAACAAATGCGTTAACTTTATTCTGCTCATCATAAGCTGAAAATTTCAATACTTAAAATTGACTTACAAATGCTATGGTTAACCATACAATTCCATTATTGGACTCCATGATGTTGACCTCTGCTATCCAAACAATATTCCCTGTCACCTGTGCTGCCCAAATGGTACTCATTCACAAATTGGACTTTCACCTCGCATTTAAATCAAGCCAAATATCATGTGGTGCCAAAGAAGAGATTACACATTTTAAAAAGGGAGTTACGCAAGACACACAAAAAGCTGATGGACATTTCATGTATACGTTTTGTGAAATCAACTGCATTATTTCTTTGATTATCATTGCATTGTATAGAATTAGGATTGTATTAGTATTAACTATAGAGATGCGTTGCATTGGTTTTATCTCAATTCATTTTGTATGCTATAATAAGATTTTTTTAGAGACATTAACATTGATTGTGCTACACTATTTTATTATAATCCATACTTTACATAATACTATTGCATTGATTATTTATTATTTTAATGTTTTGCCTTGATTCATTAGTAATTATCCTTATTGTTAGTAACATTATATATGTATGTTTTTAATTAGTACGTTTTTATTGTGTTGTATATATACACGACAGTAGTATATCTTTATAATAATTTGTCAAATTATAGTATTGTCATAGATATTTCAATGTTTGTCAAATTTATTGTCATTAATATTTGATATTGATTGTAACACTATTGATTAAGCTAGATGTTTATATGTTTATGTACCTTAGAATTGACTTGATATGCATGTCAATACATAACATCCTCAGTATAAATTCACATCGATTGCATTATGTTATCAGCTCAGTCATGTCATAATTGTTGTAACTTATTTTGCTTATTTTTTAAAATCCAATTGTGCACAATTGAATTTATACGAGGAGAGGAAATATGTCATGTACGGTATAGCTTATGAGTCTATATCAGACTCATAAGCTTGGCTTAGTCTAACCACTGCTGCAAGGCTTATCATTGTTAGATGCCGTGAGCTATATTAGTCTATAGAAGAGAAGATATAAATCTGTGTACAGGATTGTAGAAGTCAGATAATAAATAGTATTCAAGCCATCTCCATGGTCTTTCTACTTCCTTATGTCTTAGAGTAAAACCACTCATGACAATGTGCACCCTACATTGGGACCTCCTTTCCGGAGGACACGGCATGCACCTGCGGATTCCTGGAACTGCGTCTGAGGACGTGCGGTGCATCGGCGTGGGGCCGTGGACGGGCACACTGTACACTCCCTTATGGGCTGAATGCCTTCATGTCACCAGACCTACGCACCCTTCGTGGTGTGGACGAGTGCAGTGAAAGGTGAAAAAGGTGGTGTACTATGTGGCATTGCTGGATTAATCTGAGTAACTGCCTAATGGGAGTGCTCCCGCCAGGGCGGAAAAGGTGGACACCCCACTGAAGTACGCATGACACACCTCCCATCCGGGGTCAGTGAAAGGCCAAGCAGGACCTAACGATGTCTGGACCTGCCTCGTGTGTAACAGGAATTCCCTATGAATATGCACATCTACATATAATGAAGTTCTTGTTATAAACCAAGTTTCATTGCTCTATATTGAGTAGTTTAAGAGGAGTAGCAGAGACAAGCTATTAGTATAGGAGGCAACAAATTTCTCAGTTCAAAGTCTGACAAAGAGGCATAACTGCTATAAAAATTGTAGAATATAATATCCCTGCTAATAAGAAGCACAAAATTTCTAAGTTCAAAGAGGCATAACTACCAGAGATATATAAATGCATATGTTAGCTACTCACTGCTATTATATTGAAATTATAATTTATACATAATGTCCTCATGTTCAACAGGACAGTCATTCAGGAAGCACATTTAGTGTTTAAAATATAAGAAGACCACCTCTCTTTAGTTGATAGCAGTATCATAGGCAGGAGGACGTTATGACCAAATTTTTTTTAATTATTTCTCAATGTTATTATGGGGAAGGTAACCCCCCAACCCCAACATTTTTTTATTTCATAAGGCTGAGGGGCTACCCACTGGACGCTCCCCAGGCACCCTCAACTAAACCCAACTCCAGGGGGGGCAAAAGACCCCCAAACACCCCACCCGAGTTACATGTTTATGTTGGGTCGCCCAGGTTAGTAGTAGCAGAGACAAGCTTTTGGACAAGCTATTAGTATAAGATGCACACAATTTTTAATTTCAAAGAGGCATAACTCCCATAAAAATTTGAGAATCAAAATTTCCCTGTCAATATGCACATCTACGTATGATGTTCTTGCTATATACCAAGTTTCATTGCTGTATGTTGAGTCGTTTAGGAGGAGTAGCGGAGACAAGCTTTTTACTACGGATGTACAGCCCTGAAGTCCTTGTTGCGGGGGGCGCCGCAAACAAGGACCTTGGAACTTGACGTTCGTATCAGTACAGAACGACCTTGTTGAAAAAAAAACGTTGGCGATGTGCGCTTAGTTGTCCATAAAATGCACCGAACGGACAAAGGTTTTTAACGTTTTTTTTAGAACTGATACCGGGTCCTTGTTGCTACATTGTCCGTAAAACTTGTCAACTCTTATGTCCGACTTCTGACGTTAAAATGTCCGTCCGACTTGTCACCACTTGTTACTGATACGGGGTCCTTGTCACTACTCCAGTCCGTAAATCTTGTCAACTCTTACTGATTACTTGTGAACTTTTATAGATAACTTCTCAACTCTTATGGACAACTTCTGACGTTAGAATGTCCGTCCGACTTGTCACCACTTGTTACTGATACGGGGTCCTTGTCACTACTCCAGTCCGTAAATCTTGTCAACTCTTACTGATTACTTGTGAACTTTTATAGATAACTTCTCAACTCTTATGTCCGACTTCTGACGTTAGAATGTCCGTCCGACTTGTCACCACTTGTTACTGATACGGGGTCCTTGTCACTACTGCAGTCCGTAAGTCGTGTCAACTCTTAATTAATTTTTTTCACTGTTGTAGTCCGACCACACAAGTTTCACAATAACAAGCACCATGGGCACTGTCCTTTGATAGAATCATTACATTTTCAAGATTATTTGATAAAAACACAGTCTGTAAAAAACGCATACTAATAGCCTCGGACACCCAGGCTGATATTATATTAGTGGCAACCACACAAGATTCTGGATGATCGAGACTAATATCAACTAAAATAAGTTAGAATAAGGCTAGAATGTTGTGGCCGCCAAGGGGCGGATTGGCCAAAACCCATATCATAGCGCCGCCGTTTCACTGGTTGGAAGGCGGACCATATGCATGCGTTGCGACTTGGACCCAGGCGACACATGGCAGACACTGATCGGCCCAGGCTTATAATTCTGTATCTTTGCCTTGGGATGGCAGAAGGCTCTCGGCATTATCCTGTACCTCGTATTATTGTGCTCGCACTAATCAGTTCAAGCTTAAAATAAAAGAGCAAACTCTACAACAGTCTTGTTAACATGAGATTACGTAAGTTCCCTGGTGCCAAAGAATAGACAATAAACTCTCCACCTAGTCTTTCTTTGGACATGGTCGGAGTTAACCGGGGCATTCTGATCCCTGTTTCATGGATTTTTTTTTGATGGATTGTACAATTCTCATTACCACGGAGTAGTGATAAGCAGTGATAAGTTTCATCAAGGTCTTCTCATTCTCGGGAAGATTTTCATCTGACAATAGCCGACCGCAGTGGAATGTATGTGCGAGCGAGGGCCTTCTCACATTTTCGATTTCGACCGTCTACGTAGAAGTTATTCAAACGGCGTGAACGACCTCTGGAAACCAGCGCCGAAGCCGTTACTTCACCGGACCCAGCCGACCTGTGAACCAGCTAGGCGAGACGAGAGCTGAAGCCAACCTCCCGTGAGACACGAGCCAGACGAGAGCTGAAGCCAACCTCCCGTGAGACGAGCCAGACGAAAAGACGAGGCGACCCCTTTTATAAATGTAAGTTCATGTCTTTTTTTTTTTTTTACTATATGTATGCCTCAAGCTCCCAATGATAGCAAACCCCCATAAATGCACAAATTTCGACCGTAAAGTTAATATCGGAATGCACATGAAATCGTCTATGTGGCTGCATTGAAAATACCGTATATATCCGCATGTAAGCGACATTACTTCTCAGTGCACACCGAGGCGTAAATTTACTAATAGATACTGTCATAAGAAACAGATGTACACAAATTAGGAAGGAGGAATATGATTTTACATATGGAAAGAGAGAAAATGATTGTTAAAACATTTACATAGTCACGTAACCATAGAACGCCTCGAGTGTATGTTTTAAATGTCTAGATTATTGGGAGCTTTGATGGTTTGATAATGATTTAGATCTGCTGTGCCGGTGTTTACTGTTATGTGGACTTGATATCGGAGCATATTCAAGGCAATCCCAAGCCTGCAAAAGCGATATTGAATAAGATAACCCCATGAAAATTGTTGACAGTAATGCTAATAAAATACTACATGATACATTTATAATCGTCTTCTATTTTTTTTGCATGTATTGAATAATATGAAAACAATACCCTCTTGTGTGATGCTTTAATTATTTGTTCAAATCAAGAACACAAATAATATGTATGATCTCTGATTATTGACAATTGGCATTTAGATACAGGCAATTGCTCGTTATTATCATTTAAAATAATCATTGAAACCTGTGAGCATGGCAGTCGGAGACAGCTGCAGCCTACATATCTCAGCTTTTCGAGATGACATTCTTGGCTTTTTTATAATCCCTAGCTGGTGACGGCAAAACAGGCTTATAGCTTGGCCACCGGCTCATCACAGCCTGTTGAATATTTACTAGCACATAAGAAATGCAGCCATAATTAGCCCTCACATGTGTTGGTCATATATACTGAAGTGTGTTCTGGCTATGTTTTGTTTACATGCATATGCATAGGATATCTCATGTTAGCAATGTTTCTGGCAGTATATGTATAGGCATGAGTGTCTGCTGTGACAGACAAATAACTTATGCGACGCCATAGAGGTCATAGAGAAACAATAATCTCTCTGCCACCAACACCCAACAGCGTAACAACTAGGTTTATGCAAGCCTTGAATGTGGTTGATCTGTGAGATTGCTTAACATTTAGTGTTTTTGATCATGACAAATGTTACAGGTGTATACATGTACTTCAATTGGGAATTTCAGAGAATGTATAATTAACGTGAATATTTGCTTCTATTGGGAAATGGGAATTTCATAGAAAATACACTGTACATCTCTCAGTATATATATCACACATCATTTTGTTTTATTTTATCACCGATAGCAAATAACAAATTTTCTAATTGTAATGAATGTAAATGTGTACAATTACCGTCGCAAGTCACTGTTATTATGCCCTAGTGACTTTAGTTTCACACCACTGACCAGGTCAATGGCATCATTGTCACGCCATATTTCTCAACACCCTAGGGAGTATACACATTGTAAGTGTGTATATAAGTGAAATTATGAAACGCCAAGTTTTCTTATTTTGCATACTACAAGAGTATATTAGCAACTTAATATGGCATATTTATTAGGTCATTGTGAAATACCAAACATTAGTTACGTACATGTATTTACTTGTTGTAAACTATCAAGATCAGCTGTCAAAATACATGTTCTGTAATGTGAGTGCTGCCAGTGCGCACATGGTTTTGTCTTGTATGCGAAGCTGATAAGACTGTATTCATTAGAAAGCCGGCTAGGATTGATGCTAGGACTCTGAATTCATATTTTTATTTACCACAACAGACGCCAGCCTTCAGAAAAGGCTATGATATTTAAACATCAGTCTATTAGAATCAGTTTGAGATTTGCACGTGCGTGTACCGTGAACAGAGTTGTCGTCTCTGTGGGTGTTTTTTATGATAAACTAGATAATGAATGTCATAGCCTTTAGAAGGCTAAATTTACCTATATTCTTGCCAAATCTTACCTCTCGGTGGAATTGTGATGAAGGCTTTTGTGTATTGTAGTGTGAATTGTAGTAGTCCCAGACTCTGGTAGACACTTTATTACTCACTGTACCAGAGATTTCACAGGTGTAAAACCCATTCAGCTTCCGCAAACATATTATAACCTAAATCCTGGTGATTTGAAGTTGATATGTGTACTCACGTTTGATATAAATTGGGAACAGCAGTGACAAACATAACTTAACTTGTCGGCGCACCAGGGGGATTCATAATACGCCAAGGTTAATGCAGAAGGTATGGAGGCTCTAAGTATATATTAAACTGAAGTTTCAACACTATAAATATATATTATATCTAAACTATGTTGCATATTTTCTACGTATATTTTCGCATCTAGATGTACGTTGGGATAACAATTACATGTTGCATATTTCCTATATATATATTTCACATATAGATGTACATTGTACACAGCTAAAATGGCACTATTATTTTTCAGTTGCATGTTACTAACAAGTAAAAAAAAAAAAAAAAAAATGATATTTATCGCTTAAAAGGGTCTGTTTCGGATCCACATTCCATCTGACTTAAACATCGGCACGGCCACGCCTGGGGGGGGAGTGTAGAGCCATAACCCTATAACATGGTTTAATTATGTTTGTAATATACATTTCTTAAGTATCACATTGCATATTCTGTTTTATATGTTAAATAAGTTTTCTTTCAGCTGCATGCGAATGGAACTATGGACTCTGAGGCGGAATGATTGCATATGCCCCCTGCTAATATTGCATGACATGGAGAACGCACATTTCAAAATAAAACATTCATTTACCTTCAATGAGTTCACTACTTGCCGGCGCAAGGTTAAAATGAGATTACCCTTGTAAGTTATGAAACGTTGTGAGGAATCGATGTTTTAAACCCATAGGAGCCGCCTGGCCAATCGGCTTTTATGAGTAATATGTATAATGAGACTGGGAATAATAAAGATACCATATAACAGGTTATTATTTCCACAAATTTTGAATAAAGTTGTTCATTGAATTATTGCAGAAAGGACTGTACGATAACTAGACTCAGAGTCATCACAATCTTCGGTTTTAATCATTTAAATAGAATGGCATGCCATAGAATATTAGTAAAATCAGTGATATTATTTTGCATATATCAAGATGCGATAAAGTCATTGATGGACTATGATGAATAATACTATAATTGAACAGAATTTCTTGAGAATACCACTTCTGGTCAAATATATGCATGGAATGAAAAGTGTGTCAATTTTGCCGTAATTGTGTTGCACTTCTGACTTTTCCTGAACAGGTGTAACGTGTTATGCTGACACCATACAGACACACTGAAATGTCACTATATAGCAAAACAGTAAAATATTGAGGGGAAATGCATACAGATACAAATATCTGACAGATGATTGTGCAATCGAAAGCCATTCTCTTGTAAATTAGACTGAAATGGAAGTCATATTTTTATCACAAAATGTTACACTCCTGACATTTTTAGTATTATTACCTGCCCATGATTTTTCATTGAAGTACGTATCTCTAATCTTTATGTATGTTTGGATTAAGTAATAGGAGCATATAATTCTGGTTATTGTTTTTGGTAGAACATGTCTAATTGAGTGAAACGTGAGCTGTAGTGCTACATTAAGCACAGCTGATAAACATGATTCACGCCATTAGAGTAATGTTTTGAGTTTGAATGTCAGAGTTTTTGATTAGTGCTCCCATCGGGTAGGGTTACAGGACAGGCAATCTTAATGGAATATCCAGGTCCTCGATAATAGGGGGATTTGGACAGTGTGTAACATATATCAAGAAATCATTGCCCAAAAACGCTTGTGTTAGGTCCGTCTACGCCTTAACCTGTCAACAACTGATGGGTGATAATGAGTTTGCAGCTCCCCAACTTACAAATAATGGCTTATGCAAAACTATAGTGTATATATATATATAGGCTTTCTGGGTGTTAATGTACATAAACAATCCCAGGCTTAGTCGGGAAAATCACTTAGTAAACCGGACACGAGTTGACAAATGGGTTGTTGTTGACAATATGTGTCCAGGGTTGGAGTTTGATGTTCACGTGGCCCTGATAATTTTTTTTAGCGAGGTCATTATTAGCGATGTGTTATGAGTCGTATTCTGCAAGTGACAGCTGTGTTGTTACAATTGCGATTCTGACGATGATGGGGGAATGGAACACGGGGTGATACTTACGCGGTCAGACGGGAATATATGTACATATAGTGAAGTACAATGGGATCGGTCCATAGAAGCAGCACAGTGGGCCCGATAGCATAGTATACGGGTTGCAACATGAGCAATATAAGGGGAGCATAGTTATCAGGGTGTTTAGTGAACAAGTATAGCACACAAAATGGCAGACAATTTGTATTTATTGGGTACACAAGCAGCAAGCGATTCACTGAGCACATAGCAGGCAAGCAACTATTTATTTATTGAGGAACTCACTGAAGCAAGCAAGCAGTTTAGGAGCACGTTATTATTTATTGAATATGGTACGTGAAACAGTTTTACACGGAGTAACTGTATATGTATATGGGGTAGTTATTTGTAGCAGTTGGTCGCATCCCATGCTCACATGCTCAAGTTGACGTCGCACCGACGTATGCAGTGAGAGATAATCTTAAAGGCGTGGAGAGAGAGCGTTTATAGGCGTCTATATTTCTAGCCAGAATTAACTTAAAAGGACACGAGCATCAATATGACTATATAATGTGCTGGTATACATATTAATGATAATGATGATGGTAGTCACGCGGCGACTATTGTGTCTGTTAATTTATACTCACCGTGCAAGAATTATTGAAACCGACAGATACCTCAGGCGGTAAACCTCATTTGGTTAAAAGATAATGTGAATTCTTTCGATGGTATATTCCTAAATGGGCCTTGTTGGGTTGTAGTCCACCAAACGGATGGGCGCGTACTGTGTCCCAAGTTTGTGGTAGTCTGCTATATAGTTATGATAAGTGGTTCAATTCATAAGCAATGTACATACTGTGGCATTCCTTAATTTTACCTATGGACACCCCTTACGTATTGTTCTGTGGTAGTTGCAGGTAGACAAATCAGTGTAGAAGGTATACTGTAATACTTTCCAACATGGCCGCCTGTCTGACTGCATTAGAGGGCATGCATGCCTAGAAACATGCCGGAGGGAACATTACATCCTATTATAGAGGTTATCGCTTCTAGAAATTTGCAGCAAGTCGCAAATTATATGGAAAGAATGATATTGTGACTGTTTCCATATCGCCTTTATTATATATTTTTATTTTTTTATACTTCAATAACCTAGCATGCCACGATGGTGCTGTGTTTCGACGATTAGTCGTTGGGTCGTTCTCAAGTGTATACGCTTGATGGGCTACAGCGTTTTCCTTCGAGGGGGAATACTGAAGTGATGAAGTGATGAAATTCCTATCACATCTTTGTGTTGTGATACTCGTTGTTGTGTGAGATAATTAAGAGTGGGTTCGAATCCTTTTATTCTACTATTGACTCCGTATATCGATGTTATGATTTGTGTTCCTATGTTTGTTGACCAAACGTAAGCCACGAAGGAAGTTACTATAAATCACATGCATTGAAAACCTTCTGAAGTTAAGCAGGATGTTGTTTGACACTACATTGGTGCAGTTTGATAGGGTTTCATTCTTAGGTTGGACAAGTGATGTAAAAACGTTGTCCCCTCGTGGTGGGAAATATCTGGTGCAGTGAAACTCATGGTCTCGTTCAATTGTGCATGTTCTCGGAGCGTGGTGGCTGTTGTAATGATTGTTTCAAGTGGCCATTCTACATGTAGTGGTTCGGATGCGCATATTGCCAGCATTTTATGTTCTTATTGACGGCCTCCTCTTCTGGCTTCAATCAGGGGATTGTAATGGTACGAAAGAGCTGCGTCTGGTTGGACTCATGGGCCCCGGCGGAAGCTCACGTTTCAACTACACCGACAGTGAGAACACTCAGTGATGGACAATTCGATTAGACTTATGTATGTATACCCTCACTAACAATTATTCATTAAGATTAACAATGGTTTGAAGTCATACAGTGTACCTTGCATACATTTTAAACCAACGGATATATAAACAGGCGAACCACAAACACCATACAGAACGTGCCCCAATGCAGTCTCCAAGGGAAGACACCCATACTCACCCCGTGCCTCCGACCGTATGTTAATGTCAGATGTTAACTGCACACCGTGGGAACCGTTATCTCGTTAACTGTCCAATGAACCAACTTAAAGGCATTGTTGTGAGACCCTTCGTGACATGTTCACTCAGGCATATAACGGTCATGTAATTATATAGTGTATTTATTTTGTGTCTTCGCATATCATTGACAATGCATTGAAATTTCTCACGGTTGTTAAGTAGGAGGCAACAATGCAAAAAAAAAAAAATAGTTTAATAAGTGGGGGTCAACGTACAAACTTAAGAGATATTACATATATAAAAATATACATATTATGAACCGGGAAGGACTTGAATGTATAGTGAATGCTATACTTGTCAACATGTTTATTTTGAATTTTCATAAAATCTTTTCACATTTTTTTTTTTTTGTTATATACAGCTTCAATATTGATCCCTCAATCAAAACATATTCATTTATGGATATAAACCAGTATATGTATTTAATGCACATGGAAATAATATGATTCCATTTTTCAAGGTCGCCGATAAAAAGTCCTAATCTTTGGCAAAAATGGGCTATATAAATTTTTCTAACATTGACAACTTCCAAAATTGTGTTATATTGTACAGCAAAATACTCTGATCATATTGGTATTAAAAAACTTGGGGGTCAACGTTCATTTTAAAAAGGTTCTAGCAACTAATGCGTTGGTGTAAATTTACAATATTGACCCCCCCCAAAACATGAAAATTTACAAAGGTGATATTTTCTGTCAAAATCAATGCTTAATGGTACATATGTTTATGTAATACAGTTCTAATATATTTTACACATGAATGGAAAGAATCACAGGAAAAATTATTCAATTTAGCGTACACTTAATCAATTGTTTATCAATGCAATTGTACAGAAATGTCAGACTAAAGATGGTGCATAAATATCAAACTTAAGAATGAAGCCCATTTGCGTTCCCATAATTTATATCTATTCAATTGTTAATTTATAGAAATGTTATTTGTTACAAAGAAGCTTTCTTTTTCACTGAATACCATTTGAAATACTAGCTCTCGTTATACATACAATGCAAATCAAGAAAATCTCTGTACACCATATAACTTTAAAGCCTCACATAATTTGTTAAAAGTCACAAAACTTACTTCAGCAAATTTTCTTTTTCAAAATACGCAGCAATATTTTCTGCAATCATTTAGACTTTGTCACCTTGTTTGCCAATGCTATTCAGGTCAGAGGACAGATTTCAAAGTCCCCCTACACCCCCTCGTTTGAAACTCAACTCCAAGTGCTTTAGTGCTAGGCCACTTTCTCCTATTTTTGTCACAGTTTTTTTTTGGAAGTATATGCCTTTGCATTTTCCATCCTCCTTTCTGAGCAACACTTTGAGTCACTCTATGTTGGCCTGACCATCCCCCGGGACCATCCCTTACACACGGTGTTTTCTCTCTCCACAACACTGTTCAAGGTGTAGGCATGCTGACTGAGCTCATCATTAGTAGGTAGATACCACCAGCTAATGCTCAGTACGGTGTAGCTATGTTTAGTCCCTTGATAGGTTAAGATATTTGACCCGTCTTTTGCGGTTATAAATATTATGTGTTGATTTTGAAAATTTAACGGCTCACACCTCATATGGCTATGTCACTGTTACATTGCCCCAGGGATTAGTTAGTACATTCTGTCTTCATGGTGGTTATATTATGCTTATATTGTATGAAAACCTTTGGATTTTCTTACTGCTCGGCGAGCGTCATGAGTTCTACAGTAGCATACATCAAATACTACAATATTCCCTTGTTGAAAAGGTATTATTGCTTAGTTACAAACATGTTGTTCATTTTTCCCACTAATCAATTCTTACAAACACATTACTTGTACACAATTGCAAACACGCAAATACATTGTCTGTGAACAAATCACCGACAGACATAATTTTTTTTATAGGATGGGACCGGACTGGAACAGGCCGTTTTGGACAATAAATATCAGCGTTTTGTTTGGTGAACACTTGCAAAACACGCCTATTAGTCATGTTAGCTGACACTTTCCAGGTTTCCGCTAATGCATTGTCCAGCTGGTCCTTGGAATGTCATGGGATTTTGCACATATTACTGGTCCATGCTGAGGACATTTAGGCCTTTCCCCACGAGAATAGCCAATGACTGACATGAGCACAAATTCCGGGGAGACACTTGAAATATCTTTTGCATGGAACGATTTTCACGATTAACACAGTGTTGCTTCTATTTGGGAAATTACGCTAAGGAATCTATGCAAATTCACAAGTCACATGACCTTGTTTTGACGGGAATGTCTACAGAATCAGGGTCACTGGTGGCCAACCGATTCAGCTTAAATGTGGCCTGTCTTCTTATATTATCGGATGGACATTATGCATAGCCGTGAAAGGCAGTTGGTATATTGGGTCATTATCCATTAATCATTACAAATCCACAGCAATACATACATATTAAGACATAATAACGTCTCAGTGATTTATAGCACGACTTTAAGGTGAATACCATGTTAAAATTCATATTCCTACATGCGGTACATATACATTATACTGGTTCCACACAGGTCCAAGTTTCATGAATTCTGTACCTTTAGCAGTCGATAACCTCTCTACATTGGTCACCTTCAGCTGGAGTTCATCTGGTTCACGATGAGGACTGGATGTATTTGGAGTGAAGTTTGCATCGTTTTGGCCTCTTGACTGCAAGTTAGATTACATTTCTTTTCTTGATTTACTTCCACTATCATGAATTGAGGAGGAATATATCCGCTGACGCAAATTTTTTACTGCACTTTTACCGGCCTTATACCTTTTCAACATCATTATCTCCATCATAAAGATTAAATAAATGCTTATGTTCAGGTTGGTGTTTCAATTACTTCAAAGCAACCTATGGTCGAAATTTGGGTAAATTAACTGTTGCAATATGCCTAGAGAGTAGGAGCTGCTTGATGAAACTGTGCTATTGATATTAAGAAGGTTAGAGCTAAATCCCCATGCATTGGCTATGTTATGAGTAAATTTTAAGTCTTATAATAATTATGCACGGTTTCAAGTTACTGGTTCACCATTTCAATTACCAATATATGTGTTTGGGTTGAGACTTATTTACTTGCAAGAATGGCATCGAAGACTGATTATGATAATAAGAATAAGTTTATTTTTAACTTATTATAAATTCACCGCCCTTTCCACCAAAACCATGGTCTCACAACAATCCTAAACCGGTCTGCACCAGTGATTAACACCTCAAACCGCCATAAACACTTCGCGAGGGATGCTTGGCGACCAAGATCCGGCATTCCACAGCTAGTAGGAAAACAACTTGTCAACACCTAGCTCCATAATGGCTCATTATATCGCCCAGGGACAGGCCATTACTCTGGCAGGGAATGATGTCATTCTTAGCTGCCTGGGCGGAGGTAAAAACAGACAGTATGAGTGGAGGCATTGCGTTACATTAAATTATTTTCTAGTTCTCAATACAGATATGGGCAGTGATTTGAAATCATGTATGCAGCCGTGTAAACTTGGTGGTCATTGAATTCGTTTTACACCCTGGCTTGAGTTTTCTTGAATACACGTTTTGATACTTAATATTTCTTATTTGCAAACATCTTAATTGAAATTCTCTCTTCATTATTATCTAATGGCTGACTAGTATTTCCTTTTCCCTATGACAATTCATTTGTTGTATATCATAATAGTAGCATATCCACGTTTAGTGACCTAGTATGTACCGTACATGTTGTGCCGGTTCCTTGCACTGTTTGATGTAGTGAATTAACATATTCTATGTGGCTTACTGAGGACGGTACTATGACGCAGGTATTCTCCTGTCTTGCATTCTTAATGTTTGATGGGTTACTGGAGTCGTAATAAGTGTTGTTTACAATCTCTCTGAGTAATATTGACAGGTGCTCTCCACGGTATATGCATGCATTCCTCGTGTTCCTTCGGTTCTTATGCGTGTTGTTTGGCATTTCAAGTATTGTATCCAATAATGCCATAACTCCTATGGATTATCAATTTACCTTCTATGTTTTGGGATATGCCATTTATTCTTAAGGATGAAAATAAGGTTTTATAATTCTAAGGGAATATGATATCTAATCACTATTCTGTAGCATTCCACTCAATACTTGGCTTCAAGATTTCTCTCCGCATCAATTTTGTAAGCAAGCCTAACAGCTATATGAATTATTCACAGAGTCCTTATTAGAGGAGCCGGCAGATTGTGCAATGGACCAATGCCAGGAAATTTCAATTTCCCTTCATATATAAATGTAGGTGTGCCCTGAATGATTCAGTACTCCCATGCATTGACTTTAGCCTTATTCATTAGAGATATGATAAGCGGAGGCGAGTTGGACCTCCCCCTTTTTCTTAACATAAGTAGTCAATTTGAAGGACGAAACAAATGTTTGCTCTCGGTAAGGGAAACCTCCATGTGCGTGTAACTTCTTTCTTAATGTTCAGCTGTGCAGCGTTTGACCTAAAATCTTAACTTGCGGCAATAGCCCCGTGCCTGTAAACACAAAACATGAGTGCATAACAAAACAAGAAAACAAAAGGCATCTATGGTTATGTGCTACGTTCCTACGTCCTTGAAGTGTTTTGGGCGCCGGCCAGAAATATCTCATTGACGACTAGGGACTGCCTTCATACCGGTGCACGATTCTTATGCAAGTTGATCAGGAGAGATTAGTCTGCCGCATGGCTGGAATAATTCAGAGATACTGCACGCACACGGGTATTCGATCATATACCGTTAGAGCTATAGTATGAACATGACCAATTATTACAGTTGACGTGCTGAGTTAGAAAAAGGGGTCTGACCGTGTTACAACGGCCATGTAATTATGTATTGCGTATTTGAGTTTCAGAATTTTTTTTATATATACATGCGTGGGATTGCTGAAATTAAGTACTATACAATGTTTCTATTCATTCGAGTGCTGAGAGCTCGTTATACTGTTCTTATTTGTTACTCCTTTCTTATTCACTGCATTTATATGCAACCTTTACACCTGTTAATTTCAAGTGGATTAAGGTCTTCATTATAGTAATTAATGATTTGTGTATGACTCCAAACAAGTAACATTAGCCATTGTGTTTGAAAATCTATGTGGGACTGCCAGATCCACCCTACTCCAAGCTCTGAGCCTTCTCGTATAACACAGATCCACAGCGCCTGTTCTACGGACTAAGCTTTTGAATATGCAAATTGGAGTGGTGTGACCCAGTTGCCTTGCTGTTCGCAGCAGCTAAAACACGTGGCGCCGCAGCAAACATGCAAACATGTGGCATTGTTTGGTAAACAGCGTCCGCGTGCACCAACTCTACACAGGACACAACGCAAACACAAGGCGTATACCCTAGGTGAGCACTATGAAGTATGCTCATAAGGTTTTATGGTGTTTAGATTTTGGATTACGCGAATATTAGATTAATAATTTAGCTTCTGATGTATTGGGTTTCCAAATGCTTATTGGTGAAACATCATGATATGCCTTGTTGTCTATGTCTTACATTACAAAAAAACTAATTAAAACAACTAAAAGGGGATGAGATTACATACACATACAACACACAGATGACAATTACAATGGTGAACGAATACAGATGCAAATATTTAACAGGCAAGAAAACACTTATGAAGTCTTGAAGATGCCTTGTCCCATTCTCGGTCGTCGAGCGGTTTCATTGATCGTAAAACCCTCCAGCTCCTCTGCCTCCTCTATGATATTTTCTTACATACTCTACATAGAAGATTTTCAACAACGATTCCGAGTACATCTCTTACCAATCTGTTCACAGTCAATGAAAGACACTTGTACGTTTTCAAACCTTATTCCATGTAAAACGGACTAGTATTCACAGTCAAGGGAAACACTCATGTAGGTTTTGAAAATGCCTTGTTCCATGCAGTTCTGAGTTAGTAAGGTGTTTGAGTGATGGAAGATACAGGGTCACTGCCGTACCCTCCATTATCAGGACACACGTCATTATTAGGAATCCCGGCACGGCTAAGGGGCATTTGAAGGGATATCTTCTCAACAATTCTCAATAATCAATACGTGCTTAATAATTATTTTCAAATAATCATGCTGTGACATATGTATACTTGATGGTCAAGTCTTGGACCACAGTGAATTCTTGACTCATTTGCACTGTTAGTTTTACCGGCGTCTACAACGGCCTTGATAGATGTCGGCTTCCATCTCCACCCGGCTCGACAGAAGCTATCGATTCCTCTATACGGATAATCACCAGTCCTGTACGGACTGTAGCACCCCCAGTCACTACTTGGTGTTCTTCTTCCTTATCCCTTGGGGGATTTCAGTAAATCTGTCAATTATGTGTCCACACCGTATCACAAATTTGCCTGAGGCATTGAATGTCGGGAATCTTAAAAAAAAAAAAAAAAAAATATTTTGCATGACGGTGATGGACTCATACCATAAATGGCACGGCCTACCAATGACTGTGATTTACTGCACATATTACCTCTATAATTGTCAGGATAATTTAATACTATGGTAGTACTTAAAGCCGTATGTTAACCCTTATTGACTCAGCCACCTTAATGTTTCATTGTTTATTTTCACCTTCACCTTGTACAGCATCAAGCAACTCAGAGCGATTTGGACAGGAAATATATATCCGTATCTTGGCCATAAAAGGCACGACAATGTTTGTTGGTGGTTTAGGATAGTATCACAAGTAGAATATAACTGATTATAGAACATTGGCTAATAAGCGTCTTGTCCGACTAAGGATGGTTTCTTCCTTGTGGGTCTTTTCCTCAGTCACTGTCCCCTGGTCTATTTCGGGTCTCGTCTTTCCGCCACGGATGGTGGCAACGCAAGCCCCGACCTTCATCGGGCATATAAGTGGGAATGTACGTATAGTGAGACACTGCTTAGTAAATTTGATGATAGGAAACAATTACACTTTACATATTGATGCTCGTACAAGTGGGACCCCATAGTTCTGCCGCCATAACACGTATCTCTTACCAAGCCTGGATTCAATTAACTAGTTTAGCGCGTCATTGGTAGAACGAAGTATAATTTAGAATGTAGCATAGTTACGTCGAACTGTTGGTAGTTTACGGATGGGCGACACGTGAGCTGTGGGCATGGGTTGTAATAAGATTAGATATAACAAAGCAAGCAGACTTTATTTTGAGCAAGCAGCATGGCAAACAGACAGCGAAGCAAGCAAAGCAAGCAGACAGACAAGCAAGCAGCAAAGCAAACAGACAAGCAAGCAGACAGCAAAGCAAAGACAAGCAGACAGCGAAGCAAGCAGACTATTTATTTTTTGAGCAAGCAGAGCAAACAGCACAAGCAAGCAGACAGCAAAGCAAGCAGACAGCAAAGCAAGCAGACAAAGCAAGCAAGCAGCAAAGCAAGCAGACAGCAAAGCAAGCAGACAGCAAGCAAGCAGACAGCAAGCAGACTATTTATTTTGAGCAAGCAGCAAAGCAAACAGACAGCGAAGCAAGCAGACAGCAAGCAAGCAGACAGCGAAGCAAGCAGACAGCAAGCAAGCAGACATTTATTTTGAGCAAGCAGCAAGCAAACAGACAGCGAAGCAAGCAGACTTATTTATTTTGAGCAAGCAGCAAGCAAACAGACAGCGAAGCAAGCAGACAGCAAAGCAAGCAGACAGCAAGCAAGCAGACAGCGAAGCAAGCAGACAAGCAGCAAGCAAACAGACAGCGAAGCAAGCAGAATTATTTTGAGCAAGCAGCAAGCAAGCAGAAGCAAGCAGGCAGCGAAGCAAGCAGACTATTTATTTTGAGCAAGCAGCAAAGCAAACAGACAGCGAAGCAAGCAGACAGCAAAGCAAGCAGACAGCAAAGCAAGCAGACAGCAAAGCAAGCAGACAGCGAAGCAAGCAGACTAATTATTTTGAGCAAGCAGCAAAGCAAACAGACAGCAAAGCAAGCAGACAGCAAGCAAGCAGACTATTTATTTTGAGCAAACAGCAAAGCAAACAGAAGCAGAAGCAAGCAAAGACAATTAGCAAGCAGACAGCAAGCAAGCAGACAGCGAAGCAAGCAGACTATTTATTTTGAGCAAGCAAAAGCAAACAGACAGCGAAGCAAGCAGACTATTTATTTTGAGCAAGCAGCAAAGCAAGCAGACAGCGAAGCAAGCAGACTATTTATTTTGAGCAAGCAGCAAGCAAGCAGACAGCAAGCAAGCAGGCAGCGAAGCAAGCAGATTATTTATTTATTGTACGCGTTACGTAGGCTTGGGGTGGGGATTGTTATGATGATGTATCTATTGCTGTCTATTATGTTATGATGATAATCATTCATTGGCTTATATTATGAGCATGCTGGACGACCTGATTCGATCCGGTTTATGGCAAAGGAGTGGGACTGCCAACTGTGGGTCTGAGTTAATGAATGTAGCTTTATTTATTCGGAGCAACTGCTTATGGCGTGTTAGCGTTATCCGTGAACCCTTCCGAAACAGGGTAATATAACAATTGCATGGAATGTGCATGCGGTAATTTGGTCTATCGGTCCTCGGGGTTCCTGAGAATCCAGTGTAAAAGATTAAATGTTAGCATGCAAGGGGAAGCATGACCTAGGGTGAAGTGTGATTATCACAAATGGATGTTAAGCGCAACCTAAGTTGCACTGCAGGTCACCACATTATAATATATGTACATAGGCTATAAGGTGAGTTGTTGCATTGTTGCATGGCGTTTCGGACATGTTAATGTAATAACCCATCGTTTGCCCGCCTGCTGCAGAAGGCTGGTAACGTAGCCATAGTAAGCATGTATAGTTGTAACATTAGATAACTACTAACAGATATTATGTAGGGCAAAGGCTGGGCACTGAGCCATACAACTATCTGAATAAAAAAAAAAATAAAAAATAAGTAAAAAAAAGAAATAAATAACAAAGAACAATAATAGAATGTATGCATGATTACGTATATTCAAGTTCGTATATTTATGTACAATTAAATATATTGTCATTCTTGACATAGGATTGTTATCTCTACTTAGTTTTAAGAAAGATATATAAGTATATAACCACGTATATTCGAATAAATATAATTAATAAGGTCATATTATTTTAAGTATATGTATAAGTGTCCAAGCCTACACCAACATTTTGTGTTTTATCAACATACTAAAATGCACTTTCGACTTTAGGTAATTCCGGCGGAGACTTCATAGTAGACGGGACGCCACGAGGTCTCCTGCATGGAACCACCCTGGAAGTACAGGGCCCGTACTTCAGACGATCGAATAACAGACAACAGAATATCAAAGACAATAATGAGACAATGTAGTTCTGAGGAACCAATGAGCAAGGACACTTAATATGTATATATCTATGAACATATATACATGCATTCATATCCAACATATCGATGGACTAGCCATTATATTATACTAACCCTAGACAATGAGCACAGGTGATGATTGTACGTGGGAAGTATTGTAAAAGTGTGGGAGATTGCTATTCTTATGGATTATTGTATGATGTGTATTGATGTATTAATTATTGGATGGTTCTAATTGTGGGATAGACGTAATTAAAGCATTGAATGATAAACGTAGTAAGGGTGCATTGGGGGATGACTGACCATCCATATAAGGGTAAACAGCAATCTTCCGCAGTAAGAGGTACGAGGTACAGAGCGGACTAAAAATATATATAAAAAAAAAAAAAAAAAAAAAAAAAAAAAGGGGATGATGTCGCATAATTGAGTCGTTTACCTCAATTATGCAACGTCTAAACCCATATCATAGCCCATCGTTTCATAATCTATATAAGTATATATCATGTCAATTAGACGATAACTAAAACGCCTTAGAATAAGGCTAGAATGTTGTGGCCGCCAAGGGGCGGGGGATCCGCGCCCGCCGTTTTTCACTGGTTGGCACCATGTATGCGTGCATGCACCGCCGCTAGCACAAAACTTTGCCGCCGCCAGACGACAAAACAGCAGACACTTAGACACACTCACATTCAGGTATTGCTGCCTGGGCCAGTCCCTCAGAAGGCTCTCGGCATTATCCTGTACCTCGTATTATTGTGCTCGCACTAATCAGTTCAAGCTTAAAATAAAAGAGCAAACTCTACAACAGATACGATACTAAATATGCCTAACCCTCAACCACACCCTGATAGAGACATGGCAGAGTTGTGTCGTAACATTAACCAACTAGTCGATGCAATAGCCACCAAATCTCCCGCAGGGATGCAATCCCAGAGGCCCACAGATAACATTACCAAAATTCAGCGGGGCCCTGAACACTTCCTACGAAAAGTGGGTAAAGGATCTAGAGGTGGGTTTCACGCACCTCAATTGGGGCCCAAACGACCCACAACGGTGTACAATCCTGCCTACCCTGTTAGAGGGTTTTGCAAGGGTCACGTACGACAGAATACCACGTCTGCCACATAAAACATACCTTGAAATAAGTGCTCTGTACCATGGGAAGGTCCCTATTTCATTATCAAGAAGTATTCGAATGTAAACTACGTGGTCAGAGCAGCCCAACCAGCCGTAAGATTACCCTACATATTGACCACATGAAGCAATATGAGCATGATACGCCTGAAAGCTGGCTTGGCGGTGCCAGAGCAATAGATGCCCGCAGCCAAACCGAGTAGAGCCAAACCCCACCTCATAACCCCAAGTAGACTGAGTGCCAACCCTACTGTAGCCCCACATCACCAATGTATTCCATTTTGCAGATGACGGACGGTTACCGAGTGACCCCGGGGGTATGTACGTGTGTCTGGTGCCGGAGTGCGAGATGGCGGCTAGTGAGCATGAGTTCGAAAAGATGCTCGGCTTTCCGCGCCAATGGCACCATACACATGAGCAACCCGCGGACCTCCTTCTTGTGTGCACAGAAGGCGTGCACTTTGACTTTCCCCACAGTAAAGGCCTGCCGTGCGCATATGAAAAAAAGAGCATAGATGGGCAGGACCAGACAGGCTTCCCACCAAACAGCAAGGGGCAGAAGCCGTAGACCCAGGCCGCCTACAACCCCGCCTGCAGGTCAGCAACTGCCGGTGATTAGGCCCAAGACCTCCAGCCCGGCGCTGGGAGACGTCACATTAGCAGAGAACCTGTGTCTAGATGACACCATGGTACGAGAGCGCCATTTGAAGAGGGAGTGAGAACCCTTCGATGAAGTGTTTGAAGGTCTCCAATGGGAGGAGGAGACCCTTCAACCTGGTCACCACCCAGAAAAGTCCTAATAGAGGAGGAAGAAGAAGATGAGAAGATTGAGAAGAAACTACCGGAGGAGAGGGAACGAAAGAGCCAGGAGATGGAGGTGCAGAAGACCGAGGAGAGTGAGAAGATCCGTAAGAGGCTCCACGAGACACAAAAGGCCAAGCGGCAGTTGGAGGACAAAGAGAGGAGGCTGTGGGCGACCCTCGTAGGAAGGGCCAAGAGCAATGACGCCGCCGACACTTGAGGGCCAAATACGAGGGGCCTCCTCAACGCCCTGCAGACCATCAGCAAGCGCTGAATTACCTCAACCCGCTGTAGTGAGACTCTGCGACCTGGCGACCATGGACTAAGAGACACCAACCCCGCCAGCTGGAGCAACATCGACCCTGCGACTACCGCCCTGCAGTACTTCAATAGTTAGGGAACCTTGCAGTGACTGCAAGGGTGTAGATATGTTCTGGAACCTCTATCTACTAGTTAGTGTACATCAACTCAGTGACATTTAAATAGTGTTCGTCAACTCAGTGACATTTAAACAGTGTTCGTTAACCCAGTGACTGTACCATAGTGTGTTCAGTAACCAAGAGACAGTGTTCTGTTGGGACTAGAGATATCAACCGGTGCGTTGGTGTGTTCACAACATTTTTGCTTTTATGATTTTTTATACATAACCATGTGTTTTTTATTGAAGTTCATTATTAGGGATTTACTGTGTTGAATTAAATTTATGGTGTTGAAGTAATTTATTGTGTTGATTGAATTTACTGTAAATTTATGGTGTTGAAGTGAGTTTACTGTGTTGATGTAGGTATGGTGCTGAAGTAATTTACTGTGTTGAAGTAAATTTATAGTGTTGAAATAAGTTTATGGTGTTGAAGTTTGTCATTAAAAAGTGTAAGTTCAAGTATTCGTCTTAGATATCCCTACTAATACTCACCAAATTGGGGGGGAGGGAATGACCCACAGCAGATGCGCATGTCATTCCCGACAGCTTACATTATCGGCCATGTTATTGGTGCATTATTTGCGGTTTTTTACCAGTGGTAGTGAAATGATTGGCATGTGGTGTGAAATATACCTTCTGTCTGTGTGAAACATACCTTCGTTTCGTTATCCTATGTTTTGAATAACAAACACCTCAAATCCACCTGTGGGTTGTGACACAATCATGGACCCAAAAGCTCACGCGACCGTGATCCTCACTTACCACCCGTGGGGACACACACTGGACAAATGGGACCTGAAATGCTCAAAGCAAACCATCACATAAAGACCGAGCCTGATAGTGATCGTAGGGCAGGGGCGATCCCCGTGGGCCCCAGGGGTGACATGGACCTGGACATAAAGAGTGGCCTGGGAGATCACTTAAAATTTTTAGCCTTGGATGACCGGGCAGTTTCAAAACGTGGCAATGATTGTAGAGTGTTTAAAATGGAGGGGGCGATTCCCAAAAACAAAACAGATAACCCCCAGACGAGCCTGCCATTCAGGTGACAATTCTCCGGCGTCCTCACGGTCAACCAGCCCAACTGCCTGTCCTCAGAAAAGGAATCATATTCCGAACTCCCTCGAACGTATTCTGTGTGAACAGGGTAATCAGATAAATCGTCAGATAGCTGACACACTCACTCACCAGAGTCGCCAGAATATGGTCATGGTTGGTAGAATTGCAGATAAGTTGGCTGGCGCTGTGGTTAAAACCAGAAATAATCATTCCGCTCCTTGTGCACCTAATAGTCATATGGGTGTAATAAGACTGTCTGTGCCAGCTCCTAAAGGCCTTTTCAGGTCATACAGACGACGATTTTGAACTTTTTCAAACGAGCCTGGACAATTATTTTGCCCTTACAGCCTTGGATGAGGGGGAAAAGGTTAGCTACGTGACCCTTTTGCTAAGTGGACGTGCCAGCAAACTTGCCGGTCAGGCTCCAACATCAGAGAGAGATACTTATACAAAACCGGGTGAGTTGTTAACATTGATTATTTTATTGGGCAAGTTCTTGGGGCATATCATGGCGAGCCGAAGGTCAAGCCATGATACGCCCCAAGAACGAGCCCAATAAAATAATCAATGTTAAACAACGAACCTGGTTTTGTATTTATCAGTCTTTTCTAAACAATTACAATACTGTTTCAACATAAACTGGCATATTTTCAACACGTTTAACAAGATAATTTATTAATAAATTACAAAATGCAATAATGTAGCATTACGCTGTTTAATCATAACAAAACACGGCGCAGTCACTCTCTTAGACATATAGACGCCTATGGTTGGACTTCTGCACTACAATTACGTCAGGCGTGACAGCTAATCACGCTGTACCGTGCGATCTCTTTGATGTTCATTGATTTTGGAGGTTTTCCTAGAAGTAGTAGGTGTTCTAGATTATGGAACATATCTGAAGTGGGGCAAAAAGTAGTCGGTTGACAACTAACCATATACGGAATCCGTATATGGACAGTCCTGATGCAACATATTTTTACACGGCAGTTCTAGAGGTTGATATCGACTGAGAATACATGGAAAAGACTGATAAATATGATAAGCTAATGAGTCTGCTTCACAGAAACTTCAGTAGCGCTGTGACACAAGAGCTACATCTAAGTTCGCTTGTAACGCAAAAACAAAGAAATGGTGAGCCATTATTTTCATACTACACAGAAATGCTTAAGCATCCAGACCATTGTAACATCCGGGACCGCCACATGCGTAGGGTGTTTTTTTGTTAATGGCTTATTACCTGAGATACGGGAAAAAGTTATAATTTCTGGGGGCCAGACATTCAGTCTGCATGCATACAACCTCGTGTGCATGCTGGATAATGGAAACGCTACCGCCACGAGGAGCGTGAATACACTTCAAGCTAATAGCCCTCCGTCAGCGCCCGTCCCCCTGTACCAAGGCCATCAGGGGCAGCCACAGGCGCACAGTACAATCAACATGACCAACGCCATATCAAGGCCGGGGGGACCCTCCAGTATAGAATGTTACGGGTGTGGGGTCCCCGGGCATATTGCCAGGAACTGTCCACGTAAATTTAATAGCGGGCCCACGGGGTCCACCACAATACTGCCCGCTAATGTCACACTATGAACAGTACGATCAGCGCCCACCACAGTAGGGACAATACGGACCGCGGGGTCATGTGAATGGAGGTCCGTATCAAGCGTTTCCGGGTTTTCAACGTAAAAACCCCAAACAAAGGGGCCACCCCCTTCTCCCGCATATGTAATGCTGCACATCCATATGGATCACATATAAATTCTGATTATTGTAATGCTGGTCCCCAACAATCACGCCCGCAAATGCTAACGTGAATTATATACAGCAACAAGAATATTAAAAACCCTGTACATTTAAACTGAGTGATGTCGCCGCGGACGACCACCCTCAGGCAGCATATTATTCTTGTCACGTGGTCACCAACCAAAATTCAGAACCCATTTGCCCGATAATCATAGATAAGAATTGTGTAATAAAAATAATTATACAGGATGAACTGTATCTAGCGCTGATCGATTCTGGTAGCCAAGTAAATTTAATGTCTAAAGATATGGTTGACAGTATACAATCCCAGTTCAAGACTGAGCTGAGAATGAAAGGACGTGTTTTTTATTACGACCGCTTGTGGTCAGGAGGAGGCAGTGACAGTGATGTATGCTATTGAGTTTATGTTGTTAGATTTTAGGTGTGAAGCTGATTTCCATATAGTCAATCAGACAAATAAAATTATACTGGGGACTCCATTTTTGAGAAAGTATGGGGTGATATTGAATTTTAACACCCATGAGATAACCCTGGGAAAATGTGTAGAACTTGCTGTGACGGAACAAACTGGTTTGGAAGTGTTTCCTGGGACTTATGCAGTGTTGACTGCCAACATACATGTGCCGTATGTGAAATATGGGTCATCCTTGGATGGATTAGCAATAGAGGTGCCTTCTTATAGAATAGACAGTGACTGTTTGATACAGGCGGCCGTATGTTCAGTGTGCGATAATTCCGCTCCTATTGTAGTGTGCAATATTGGGAGTAGACCATTTAATATAGTTGACAAGGAGATTGTGTTGGAGGCAGGATGCCTGGAGTCGCCCTTTGATGTAAGACAAATTGATACAGTGCAACCTGACCTCATGACACCCAGGATGCCTTAGTCACATGTGGCCTGTGCCACTATGCAATCTAACACAAATGCTATTGATTGTAATCAGTCGACGCACCTGAATGAAACTCAGACGCACACTCTCCGATTCTAACTATTTGCAACCTATTGAAAACAGTGAAAACACTGAGGTCCACGAGCGGTTTGGAGTGTGTGGCATAGAGGAAGAATATACCTTCCCAGGTACTGACGGGAACATGGGGGTATTACCCTCAATTGATAATGATGATACTTTGGAAAGCCACGAACCCACAAATATAGACCCACGTCTTTCTGAACTACACACCACTCAGAATGACAATGATATTACAGTACAAGAAAGTGACGGCACTATCATCCGTCTCCATCACACCCCCATTACACTTGCATTATGATGATGACTTAATGCGTGGGGGTGCCGCCGTTTGGGCCTGGCGGGAAGTACATTTTTCAGACCAGGGTGTGGTACTACCGCCCAAACGCAACCCATATAAGGATGTAATGGCAGATGGTGATGAGAATACCAATGATAGACAACCTACGGACATGATAGACTTTTCTAAAAGTTTATTGGATGGTGACATCTTGAATGAGTGCAAGAAGGTGTTTGATAATTATAGCATGGCCTTTATAATGAATGAATTTGATTTTGGTTACAACGAAGATTATAAATTAAGAATTACATTGAAACCAGGGTGCACAGAGCCAATAGCCTTAAAACCATTCAGACTCTCTCTAACCAGTTAGAAATAGCCAAAAACAGGTGAATAAGCTACAGCAATCAGGTGAGATCACTGATTATATTAGCGAGTATAACTCGCCAGCTTTTTTTGATGAAAAGAAATTTAATTCTTCCCATGCTCATTTGCCAGAAAATAAGAATCGTCAGTTTGAATATAGTTGTGATAGATTTTAGACAAATAAATAGCCGCGTTGTCTTTCCCTCAATTCATACGTATACCCTGCCAGAAACTATTGATACCTTAGCAAATGCATAAGTGAGGGGTAACAGGCTATTAATTACAAATAATTTTGACCTCCCAGGGGCTTACCACCAGCTTGCTGCCCCGACTCCATGAAATACTTGGCATTCCAGTTGGGTGACTCTATGGACAACTCCAAAACCTATGTGACACTTCCCATGGGTTTTTTCATTTTTTCAGGAACGCTACTATATTTGGTACTAAAGAGATACCTGGGTGGTATGTATGGTAAGAACCTCGTCTATTATGCAGTCGACATAATGTTGTTAAGTACCCTGAAACTGTCAAATATGGCTACTATCAACACATAGATGAATTGCACAGTTTTCTCAGAGGTATGGCTCGTAGTGGCCTCAGGTTGCACCCCTCCAAAACGGAATTTGGGCAGGTTCGAACAAGACTTTCTTGGTCATCATGTAAGTGCAGAGGGTGTGGCACCAAGTCCCCGCCACATACGTGCAATAAAGGAATTTCCAATTCCGCAGGATGTCCGCCAATTATTGAGTTATATCGGTTTGGTGAACTATTTTCATTAACACATCAAGAACAGAGGTATGCTTGTAGCGCCCCTCACCAAACTATTTTAAAAAAGAGCCTTATGTGTGGGGTCCTGAACAACAAAAGGCATTTCAAAAATTGACCGATATTCTAACAGGGTATGCCGTGTTAGCTCACCCTGACTTTGAAGAGCGATTCTATTTACAAACGGACGCATCTACCCGCGGGAGTGGGGCTTGCTTGCTACAGCGACCGCCTGGAAGCCTTGAACGGGTGATCGCATATTATGGTACCGCATTATCTGCAGCTCAAAGCCGATATCCCATAACCACATTAGAACTATTAGCAGCTGCATTGTCTATGATCCAGTTTAAGTACTTTTTGCAGGATAAAGAATTCACTCTCATAACCGACCATAGCTGTTTAAAACAAATTTTGACACAGTCCACAGCATCACCATTGTTACGGGCGTCTGGCCTCAACGGTGCAAAATTTTCAATTTACAGTAGAGCATAGATCAGGAAAGAGTGTCGCATCTTGAACACCCGTTCAATATACAACGCACTAGTCTAATCCCTGTGTTATGGTTTGGCTCAAGTCGGCGGGCCTCAGGCCGTGCCGGTGCAGATTCTGCCGTCTGCTTTCTGACAAAACAAGCCACCCGCTTCTGGGCTAGCCAGACACATGGGAGTGACGCGGCTCAGGCTCGCCTGAGCCTTGCCCATGTGTCGCAGAAAGACCGTTGACTCCCGTTAAGCCTTGTACCTCGTAAGCGCTCATATTAACAACTAAAAGTCGACAATAAAATTGGAATATCACTGAACTTCGTTATTCATTAACAAAGACTTCTCCACGTCACTTCCCATGCTCTGAAACAAAAGGTTATCATTTAACCACCTTTGTTTTATGACATGGTTGGAGCAACTATTACATGACAGGGTTTGTGCAGATAAAACATTAATGGACTCTCATAGTGCGTTGCTAATGGATTTGGTCAGACGGTGTATAAACACACATTGAAAATTATTGCCAAAAAACAATGTGTTAGACCTGCTTTTCACACCATAAGCTGTCAGCAAGCTGTTGGCAGATAAAGTGTTTACAGCTTTCCAGCTTGCAAAATAATGGCATTGTACAAATTATTGTCCATTGTCTAGGACTTTTGGGCGTTAGTATGTGTAAAAACAAGCCCAGATTTATCAGGCAAATCGCTTAATAACCGGGACACAAACCCAGAACAGATTGTTACTGACAATGTATTTAAGATTTGAGGTTTTGATAAGTAATGGGTTTGTGAAATTATTGGCAATTGTTTGGAATCTTGGGTGTGAATGGACAGACATCCAAAGTCACTTGGCAATCGCTCAGTAAGCGGATACAAATAAAAAAACAAAGAGTTATTGCAGGCGATATATTTATGATTCGTATTCTTGCAAGTGACTGTAACAAACAAACACCCGTGATTGTTTTGCAAGCCATGCTTATGGTTGATGAACAATATGGTGATTTGCAGCAATATTTGATTGTCACCACCCTAACTGATTGTTTGAAGACAAATTGCACTTACACGAGAGTCATAGTTCACTACTGAGCTATTACATAATATAGGACAAAATATTGGTCCTAGTGTACTACATTCTCGTACACTATGCTTCTTATGAATATAAACATGATACAGGATGGAATGTAGGTTATTATTTATTTGATGGGACGAGAGAGCATTCTTGAGGAAGTTACGTATATATATATTCTTTTGAAAGCAGCACCATAGCATTACAATTGTTGAGTACATGATGAACATGAAACATTAGGATGATAGCTACGTAAGTCAGACGACGTATATATGTATATATAGTATAGCATAATGGTACACGATAGTTACTTGAGGCAGTTACGAGAGAAATAGTACAATTATGATTCCATAAAGCATTACACTTTTAACAGACGCATGCTAAGTCACATACAGGTGCACAGCAAGGGCATTATAGTTACCATGATGTTTTGGTAGACAAGATGATTCAGATGTACAAGAATTCACACGACATATAGCGTAGACACTAGGAATTAAGCAATTACAATTATGGTTCTATAAAGCACTACACGCGATAACACATAGTATAAGTTGCATACAAGCTCAGTTAAGGCAATTGAGATTAATGTGGTACTAGCAGACAAGATGACTATAATGTACGAGAATTGCACACGACATACACGGTGAGACAGTTACATAAGCAATTATACAGTAAAAGCAGGTGAAGCAGTTACAGTTGAGGGATGACATATGTATTTTTTATTTATTATTGTGGACTTAGCGAGCACTATAGATTACTTAGTAGATGAAGCACTTACAGTTAGAGGAACTTACAGTCGAAGCATGGCACATTATTTATTTATTTAGACAGGACTTACGGCACCATAGGTTTTTAGTAGATGAAGCACTTGGTTACAATACAGTGGATATTTATTGATGAGACGTTTATTTATTTATTACTATTTATTACTGGCAGATGAAGGATTATTTAACAGTTGAGCAGACAGAAGCAGACAGAAGCACTTAGCAGACAGACTTAGCACTTAGCAAACAGACGCATGATGGATATCATAGATTTTCAGCAAAACAGTTGGTACAATACGGTGGATATTTATTGATGACACGTTTATTTATTATTACTATTTATTACTGTAAGCTAGCGGCGGTATGACTACGGTCCTGAGGGTTATACAGCGAAGTCTGTATACAGTCTTATGCAGTGAAGCACTTGAGTTTTAGTGCACTTACCGTAGTTAATAGATTAACTGACATATATGTTAATTGTAGGATTCAATATTATAGGGCATGCCAGAACTGATTGACACTAGATATGAATGTGCAGTTAAGTATTAATGTTGGTGGCAGCCCATGCTCACAGCGTTATTGACGTCATCCATTAGCAGCTACGGCAGTCACGTGTCTGAGTGATGCCGTGCGATGATACACAGGGTTTAAATGGCGTGGCGAGAGAGAACATTTATCAGGCGTTTATATTTATAGCCTGGATTAACTTAAAAGGAGAAACACGAGCATTGATATACTGATGTGATCATAAGATTATGCTATAACTTCAAAATACGATCCATGAATATGTATTCTATCGTCTAGTAGGAATCCCTGATGATTGTAAAATCTAACAATGGTATAATCAGTACTAGAGATGTGAAAGTATAGTGTGACGTGGGCAATTTGCCAATCTGTACAACAAGAAACAATTATGTTCACAATGATACATGACTTACGTCAATTGTCCACTACAATAATTTAATGGCTACTCGTGAACTACGTGGTATTTGATAGCCAGTATTGGTCTGACCCAGGAGTCATGGTGTACATGCTCAATCGTGGAGTTTGAAATTTATGTTTACATGACGTACTTAGTAAAAACTTACGTAGCCTATCCATTCACTTAAAGCATTTAAGTCCAAGTTCTATATCAGATTGCTATGGATGAATGCATTATTTTCAAATATGAGCGAATGGTCAATATACCTATGGAGATACACCAGTAAAACTTACGTGGCCTATCTATTCATTTAAAGCATTTAAGTCCGAGTTATATATTAGATTGTTACGGGGTGAATCCCTTTATTTTCAAATATGAGCATAATGGTCAATATACCTATGGAGACTGCAGTAGGATACACCTTATATACACACGGGCAGTAAACAGAGCAGCGTGCAATGGTTTGTAGAAACCATTAATGACTCACATGTTCCAGATGGTAGATCAAAACACTAACACCAGCCGGCACGTTCCTTATTGAAATGGGGGGGGGGGGTTATTGATACAAAATACTCACCAGATCGGATCTGCAAGATCAATACCAGATTTTGCTGGTCTCGACGAGGCCTCAGAGTTATTAACAATCTTACCAGTACATGATTTTGTGATGCGTTTGCTTTCCAGTATTTTCTACACATGTGGGCGTTCATATTCATTGTCAAGCCGAGACAGCTGATCCCCACGGTGTCAAGTTCACATCTGATTGGAAATTCTACCTCTCATACACACTTATTGATTAGTTATGTTGGGTCTTTATATTATATATGTTTGTTACATAACAAACAAAGTGATTCTTCATTTTTTGAAGTTTCTACGTCTATTAATACAGGAATTATAACTTCGAGTCTTGATCAAATTTTGTCTGCTGGAGATTCGGTATTGATGAATGATTTTCTTCTGATTGAAAGCAGATGTCCGTTGATCTTCTGATGGAGATTGTACTATACATATATATATTGATAGGGTTGGAACAAGTTCATACCACCCCGGTTTCGAATTTCACGACCGTGTGACAGCATTTCATTTAGACTGGGTACAAGTTACAGGGTGTTCAGTATTTTAATGAGTGAGTGCTGGTTTAGTTCTGTAAGATATTCTGAAGTACTTGGAATAAGATGAAGATGCTTCGAAGTAGTTTATTCAACAACTGAGCTGGCAACGAGCTCCCACACCTATATAGCGGACGCTAGACTATAGGTAGCGTTATGCTCAGGCGAGCCGTGTACGGTAGCCTCCCACCGTGAGTCCTGGGAGGCTGTGTACTCTGCTCGCATTCTTCCCCATCAACGAAAAAAGACGAGTCTTTTTTTTCTTAATTATTAAATTAGTTTGTGTCAATAGGTGGGAGAATCGTTGACAGCCCTTCATGGTACATATAAAGCATACAGGAACACACATTAAAACTACATAT
>JAGTTF010005954.1:56268-67095 GCA_019095985.1 Streblospio benedicti
TTGAAATTTAAATCTCTAAATGTATGTCACATTAATATAAGAAGTCTATCAAGGTCTAAGTTATTGGCTATAAAAACCTCTGTGGCTGAATATTTTGATATTATAACTCTGTCGGAGACATCTGCACCAGGGTGTCCCAAATGCTTTATTCAAAATTGAAGGCTTTCATGAAATTATAAGGAAGGATAGACACCAACAAGATGGTGGAGGTGGTGTTGCACTATATATTAAAAAAATTCTATTCCATTCAAGAGACTGTTTCAATTTGAAACTCAGGACCTTGAAGCCTTATGGGTTCAGATTAATACATTAGGAGGTAAAATAATAATTTACTCTTGTTACAGAGCTCCTGACAATAATACATTTTGGTCAGATATGTCAAATGCCTTGGATGATGTCAAACAATATCAACTACAAAATTTGTTCATACTTGGTGATCTGAATGGGGATCCTAATAAATATAACGGTCGTAAATTAAACGAATTTTGCAAATATCAAAACCTTGAGTGTTTGGTCAAAGAACCTACACGTATAACCGATACATCTGCTACTATTTTAGACCAATTGCTTACCAATTCGGCTTTCTTGCTACGTTAAAAGGTTGAAGTGTCGCCACCTGCTTCTACCAATGACCACTGTACAGTAGGCTGTCACTTGGATTTTAAAATTAATAAAGAAACTTGTTATGAAAGATTGATTTGGCAATATAATAAAGCAGACTTTAACGAATTTAGAGAAGCATTGTCTTCAACTGATTTCGACCAATGTTTTATAAACGACGATGTCAATGAAGCTTGTGATAAATGGACTGAATTTTTTATCTGTTGCTAAAGAATATGTTCCAAATAAAAAGTCATTATCCGTCCGAATGATTCACACCATGGTACACATCCGAACTTCGATGTTTTAAAAGAAAACTTGTCAAAGCATATAAAAGTATAAATCAAACGGTCTCAGGAGTGATCAGTTTGAAACCTATAAGAAATTAAGAAATAACTATCAACAAATGCTAGATGAAGCTGAAAGAGCGTATAGAGAGTCTTTGACCTCATCCTTAAGCAACCAGCGCAATACAAAAATATGGTGGAACACTGTAAAAAAAAATTTGTTGGGCAAAGGTGGTGACACTTCATATCCTCCATTAAATGTTAATGACTATACCATCACTGATAACAAGGATAAAGCTGAAGCTTTTTAATAACTTCTTCTATCATATTCAAATATTGATGGCGTAATGCTAATCTACCTCCTGACCCTGAATTTTACCAGAAGGTCTTCAATCAATAGAAGTATCAGAGGATGAGGTGCGCGACCTAATAAAATGTATTAATATTTCAAAATCAACAGGGCCAGATAAAGTTAGTCCCAGACATCTGAAAGCAGCTGGTGGAACAATTGTACCATCTCTCACAAAACTGTTCAATATGTCCCTGCGTTTGTCAAAAGTACAGCGTTCAGAATGACAATGATATTACAGTACAAAGAAGGTGACGACACTGTCGTCCTGTCTCCTACACACCCCCCATTACACTTGCATCATGATGATGACATAATGGGTGGTGGTCCCGCCGTTTTGGGCCTGGTGGGAAGTACGTATTTTCAGACCAGGGTGCGGTACTACCACCCACACAACCCATATAAGGATGTAACGGCAGATGGTGATGAGAATACCAATGATAGACAACCTACGGACATGATGGACTTTTCTAAAAGTTTATTGGATGGTGACGTCTTGAATGAGTGCAAGAAAGTGTTCGATAACTATCGTATGGCCTTTATAATGAATGAATTTGATTTTGGTTATAATGAAGATTATAAATTAAGAATTACGTTGAAACCAGTGTGCACGGAGCCAATAGCTTTAAAGCCATTCAGGCTTTCTCCTAACCAGTTAGAAATAGCCAAAAACAGCTGAATAAGCTACAGCGATTAGGTGTGATTACTGATTATATTAGGGAGTATAACTTGCCAGCTTTTTTAGTAAAAAAGAAATTTAATTCTTCTCATGCTCATTTGCCAGAAAATAAGAATCGTCAGTTCGAATACAGAGTCGTGATAGATTTTAGACAAATAAATTCTCGTGTCGTCTTTCCTTCAATTCATACAGTCACCATGCCAGAAATGATTGATACCTTAGGGAAGTGTATAAGTGACCTGCAGAGGGGTAACAGACTATTAATTACAACCAATTTTGACCTCCCAGGGGCTTATCACCAGCTTGCTGTGGACCCCGACTTCATGAAATACTTGGCATTCCAGTTGAGTGACTCTATGGACAACTCCAAGACATTTGTGACACTTCCTATGGGTTTTTTCGTTTTCGAACACTACTATATTTGGTACTAAAAAGATACCTGGGTGGTATGTATGGTAAGAACCTTGTTTATTACGCGGACGACATAATGTTATTAAGTACTCTAGAAACTGCCAAACATGGCTACTATCAACATGTAGATGAATTGGACAGTTTTCTCAGAGGTATGGCTCATAGTGGTCTCAGGTTGCACCCCTCCAAAATGGAATTTGGGCAGTTCGAACAAGACTTTCTTGGTTATCGTATAAGCGCAGAGGGTGTGGGCACCAAGTCCCCACCCCATACATGCAATAAAGCAGTTTCCAATTCCGCAGGACGTCCGTCAAATCAATGAGTTTCATTGGTCTGGTGAACTATTTTCAAAAACACATCAAAAACAGAGGTATGCTTGTAGCGCCCCTCACCAAACTGTTTAAAAAAACGAGCCTTACGTATGGGGTACTGAACAACAAGAGGCATTTAAAAAATTGACCGATATTCTAACAGGGGACGCCGTGTTAGCTCACCCAGACTTTGAAGAGCGATTCTATTTACAAACGGACGCATCTACCCACAGAGTGGGGGCTTGCTTGCTACAGCGACCGTCTGGAGGCCTTGAACGTGTGATCGCATATTATGGTACCGCGTTATCTGCGGCTCAAAGCAGATATCCCATAACCGCATTAGAAATATTAGCAGCCACCAAGTCTATGATCCAGTTTAAGTACTTTTTGCAGGATAATGAATTCACCCTCATAACAGACCATAGCTGTCTGAAACAGATTTTGACACAGTCCACAGCATCACCGTTTTTACGGCGCCTGGCCTTAATGGTGCAAAATTTTTTCAATTTACAGTAGAGCACAGATCAGGAAAGAACCTTGTGATTCCTGACGTGATTTCATGTGCCAAGTATGCAATGCAATACGCATTTGAATTTGCAAGGGCGTACGAAAATGGAGCACTGGTTCCAACATGGAAGGAACGCTGTGATTTAGAGACTAGTTTCCTTAATGATAACAACCCCAACACACAGATGATGCCCGACGAGGCCGTGGACCAATTAGCGTGGCCAGTGTCTGAACGAGAGGTATGCATACTGACCCAATCCAAATTGAAAGCCAGAGGCCTGCCCCTGGAAAATTCACTACCACAGCCATGCAGGCGTAAACTCACGCCGGCCCTTAAGACTAATAAGCATGACCCTGGGCCAACGGCCCATCCTGAAAATGGCAAATAACAATATGCCTCGCCCCATCACAAGGGCCAATGCTAATAAACGCAAGGGGCTTAGGGCTTAGATGCTTGATCCAGGGCTGGTCTACTGATCAGATTTTAAATAAAGTCAGTGAACTAAAAAGCAAGCTGAGTCAATCCGACAAGATGTCAATTGGATTGAGGTACAAAGACTGGATCCCACCGTGACACTTATTAGGGACTGGCTGTCTGGAAAAGCCATACATGATAAGAGTATGGTACAATTTATGTTGGCCCACGATCATGAATTTATGAATCTATCTGAACTGATCATCCATATTATGGAATCAGGTTTAGACAAAAATACACCTGTTTTCCAGGTAGCAGTTCCAGATGAGTTAAAATTAGCAGTGATAAAGAAGTGTCACACCGAGATTTGCCACATGGGAATCATGAGAACGATAGAGGCCCTGCCCCAGCAATATTACTGGCGATCATTGATAAAAGATGTAATGATTTATGTCACTTCGTGTCCAGAATGTATAGAATATAAACATGGGCAATTACACGCCACGGCACCGTACTCACAACACGAGCATAAAATGGAACCATGGCATCAAGCCTGCCTCGACACAATTGGCCCTCTAAATAAATCTAGAAACTTCTGTTATATTGGAATAATCGTAGATTATGCAACACGATATACTGTCCTCTTCGACCTGACCAATAGGACTGCAAATCAAGTAGCTGACAAAATATTTCAGCGTGTCATAACCGTGTTTGGCTGCCTTAGAATTTTACAATCAGATCACGCTCCAGAATTTTTGCGGTGAAGTGGTGCGTCACCTAAATAAGCTGACAGGCACCACTCACGTGGCATCAGGAGGCTATACGCCCTGGGCACAGGGAGTGTCCGAACGAAAGAACACACCTATTGTAGACTCCTTTAGGTGCTTAGTATGTGACAAACCCACCCAATGGGCTAATTTTCTACAGGTAGTGAGTTTTGCATGGAATAATGCACCGCTGCCTGATTGTGGAGGCGTTTTTGCCAGCCATGTTAAATTTTGCAAGACAACCTCGTTTTCCCAGCGCTAATGACATTCCACCTGTTGAGGATTGTTGCCAAAATATGTCTGAGTTTATACAAAGACAACACCAGATGGTGCGTTTTTGCACAAGACAAATTTAATGAATTTCTGAAGTTGAGGCAGCAGTATGATAGAGACAGATCACTATCCAATAGAACAGATATGGTGGCCCCAGGAAGGATTGTATTTTTTACAAGTACAAGCACAATCTTCTGGAGGCGAAAATAGGAGGAAATTGGCACAAACCTATGTGCCAAAATTATGTGTCAAACGATTTTCAGATAATACTTGCTTGTTACAAGATATTTATGATGCCCGCACATTAGAGTCTCGAGTTCATATCAAACATTTGAAATGTTTTAAAGACATGGATTTTAGCCTGTACTTAGCGTTACAAACCCCGACACCCGATGTCCTAGACACGGAGACAGCGTGATAATCTTTGTCTGACACCCGATGTCCAAATATTAGACTGACGGGGAAATTTTAATATATTTTGCATTTGTGAGAAACGGAGACAGGCTAAATGAATAATCAGGCCAGATCATCGGCTGCCCAGTAAAAGGAAAAAATTCTATTTCCAGAGGGGGGTATAATACAAACTTGATGTAAAAAGGCTATTGGAGCCAAATATTAAACTTCAAGTTTTTCAATTCTACAATATATATGTGTTATATCTCTAATATGTTGCATATCTCCTGCCTATATTTTGCCTATATATTTTGCATTTGTGTGTGTGTTGGTTTTTACATAGAAAATATTAAAATATTGCAATTTAAATGTGGCTAAATGACATTTACTTTTCAGTTGCATGCATTTAACAAGTACAGTTATTTAGCATAACAAGATGTAGTTGCTTTTTTGTTTTCTTTTCAAATCAGGGATTGATAATGTGTTTACAATGCTTGTAATCTGTGGGGTTTTAGGTAATTTACATTTGTACATATTTTGTGGTATTTTTGCATTCATTAAAAACAATTTTATGAAATCCTATCAGACCAGCTGTATAAGACATTAAAGCGGAGCCTGGAAATGTCATCTAAAACATGACTAATGGGTATGTTTTGCAGCCCAAAGAGGGTGTGTGAGGCTGCGTAATAGCATTCCACACGGCTCAATTTTGACGTTTTTGTTACTATAAGTTGTCATGAGAAACATTACATGACAGTTTTGTGCAGATAGGGATGTTAATGGGTTCTCAACGTGGATTGTTTAATGTTTTGCTCAGACGATGTCCAAACAAACGTTGAAAATTATTGCCCAAAAAAGATATGCTTAAGTCCGCATTCCATTCAACAACTGTCAGCAAGTTATTTACAGACAATGTATTTTATGATTCACAGTTTTGCAAGTAATGGGTTTGTAAAGAATTATTGGCCATTGTTTAGGACATTGGGCGTGAATATATAAACAAACACCCAAAATTGTCTTGCAAAATTGCTTGATAAGCGGATGTTGTGAAGAACAAGTGATATGCTTGTGATTAATGAACATATGGCGACTTGCAGTAATATTTGATACTCCCTTGCCCTAATTGATTGTTTGGAAGGCGGGTTGCACTTACATAATAATTGCTGTTCACTGGTGAGTTTATCACGTAAAATAAGACAATTGGTTCTGATGTACATTCTTGTATCCTATGTTTTGTATGAATATAAATATGATACAAGATGGAATGGATTGAATATTATTTATTGATAAGACAATAGGGTGCTCTTGAGGAAGTTATGTATATATGTTCTTTGAAACCAATTTGAAAGTAGTGCTATAACACTACAGTTGGTGAATACACGATGAAACATGAAACATTAGGGTAGTAGCCACTTAAGCTACATGACAGGCACGTAGTATAGTATAGTATAGTTAGTTACACACGATAGGTACTCAAGGCAGTTACGGTCGACATAGGGTTAGTACATGATTTACGCGAACTTGCAGCGTAGACACTACTAGATTAAGCTGATAGTACGACTATGACTCTACAAAGCAGTATACGCGACAAACGCATGGTATAGGTTACATACAAGTACACAGCAAGGCCATTATAGTTACCACAGTGTTTAACAGACAAGATGACTACAATCTACGAAATTGCAAACAACATATACACGAAACAGATACATAAGCAGTTATTATACACACATAAGCAGCAGGGAACGGCGGTTATCATGACTCGACAGATAGTACGCAATTCATGTAGCAGATAATGTACAGTTTGTATGCAGATAACTGGGTTTACGATTACATAAATTTGACGGGCTGGGTTGTACTTGAGGCATATGCCATATAGGCTCACAGTGAAGTGCTTTGATACAGTTATGATGTTTACTGATGAAGCATGTATTGTATGCTGGTTACTGATTATGATTACAACAACAGTTATTTATTGGGTTATCTCATGAGCATGCAATAATCATACGCGGCCAGGTCATGGCCCAGTTATTTGGGTCAACTAACAATAGAGGGTGGACCCGCCGAGTGTATGCTTGAACTAATGAATATGTTATTATTGGATCCAATTACTTGAATATTTTAGAATTGGTTGACACTGTGAGTGTCGTAGTCATATAGATGTAATGTGTAGTGGGTTTTAGGTTTGTGACAACCCAGGCTCACAGTTGGCTCACGTCTCCTTATTTACAGCAAGATGATGATGTTGTGTCTCTTATTCGCCATTGTATTGTTGAAGTCGGGACAGTTGCCTTGTCCATTAACGACGGCCCGTCGAGCTCTAGGAGATGATTCTAAAATAAGAGCCAATGCAGGAGCCATTTTCACTCAGAGGATGAGTGATTTACATATTGTAAATAGTTTTGAGCACGTCATCTTTATGGTACACTTACCAAAAATTTATCATGCCAACAGAACTCAAACCAGCTTCATTGTGTCCAAAAGCATATTTTTCAATGCATACTCATGATTTTAGACAATATTACTGCAGTTTCAGGGAACGCTGTGGTCAAACTGAACACAAAATTAATCACGGAATAATTAAATTCAATGCAATGCTCTTGATACTGAATGATACTATAAGAAGCCTCAATGCTACGCACGGAAGCACATGTTGTCCCTCATGTTAACACACGGACCAAGCGCGGTTTTTTTAACACCGTGGGTAAATTCTTCTCAGATCTGTTTGGTATGGTCCATAAGTCTGAATATGCTAAGTTGGTTAAGTATGTCCAAGAGTTGCATTAACAACAATGCAGTCAATCATAGGGGCTTGAGCTTGGTACGAGATATGGTTACCGCTGCCGCTAAAAAAATTCTACTGACACACAATTTGGCAAGATGTGGTCAGCATTAAGAGCAACACATTCACAATTGGATTAACGTATATAAGGAATATCACGGACTGTAACGAAACTAGTTCTTATTAGGGTCTCCAGTGCGCGAGGCTTGCAGCAACCTCGCAGAGTATAAAGTAGCCATAAGTAAGTTGCACTGGACTAGGTTTATTATCCCCTTGTTACACACACACTTGTTGTTGTTCCTTCTTAAGCCCACTGTAGGATTAGGGACTCAGTACACTATAGTACTGAGACTTGGCCATTAGGGGCCTCAGTTTCCTTGTAGACGCTAGTAGTCAGGATAACACGTAAGGGCTGGTAACCTATCCTTTTTGGGGATAGGCCTTCTTTACATATCTGACGGGGGCTAGCCGGTGGCGACCCCCTCCTCCCGGCGCCTGGGACACGTGGCTTCGTAGGGACGCCCTGATGATTGCGTGTCAGCACGGTCTTGAGAGTCCCCTCAGCGTAGGGGCCTGTCGTGAAACAGGTTAATCACCAGAATTTTCGCCCAATGCGCTGGGCCAATTGGCCTGTCATTGGATACCAGTTAGCCTAGCGAGGAGTAGTAAAGAGACAAACATCGTCATGGGATCAGTGATCGTCAGTCGCGTCGCCTCGGGCTGAGTGGCGTGGCGATCGCTTGTCGCGCAGCCCAGGGACCCTCATGGGTGCCGCTGGAGCAGGACCCGATTCCATACTGTTTACAGTTTGGTGCTGGATCTCGCGGTAGCTTTAGGTGCGATCTGGTGAGATCAAGTCACCATGTCCGACCCACGGCGTTCAGAAGGGGTGGTTCAGCGGAATCATGCACCCTCTCCATGAGGATTAGTTTGAGTGGCCGCAGGGAGCGTCACTGTAGCTGCCGACTGATAAGCAAGGGAACTGAAGTTAGCGGTACGATACCTAAAAGAAGCACAACAGGACACGATCATCGTGATCCACGCCACCTGCAGTCGGAAGGAGGCGAGAGGTAAATGCGTCGGGGAACCCCCGGGAAATCGCGATCGACACCTGCAGCCAAAATAAAACGGGATCCCCTATATGTCGGAAGGGAGCGTGAGGTAGTACCACGCCAAAAAAGGGGGCGAGCGCGTAATGTCCCAAAAGGCCGACCCCCGGGGAGGAGTCATCACCACCCAACAGTGAATGCCCCGACCGAGATGGGGGGGCATGCGGGCGGAGTGCAGGCAGACCCATTGGCCCGTACTGCATCCTTCGGCTTGCCAAAGGGCCCGGACCGTGACACCCGCTAAAAGAAAAATTTTTGTCTGATGGGGGGGGAAGAAGCCCTCCAGGCGTCCCCGGGGTTCCAAAGAAAAACCCCGCCGCCCCCCGGGAAAGGGCCCGGGGAAAAACCCGAAAAAAAGGTTAGGTGCAAATTTCCCCTGGGGAAAAAGGGTTTCCCAATCAGACAAAGCGAGGAGGGGAGGAGGTGATGGGAAAGGGGGGGGAAGGGCCGTTGGGGAAACCGGAGACCCCCTGGGGAGGGGCCCCGGGAAAACCCGACCCCCGGCGAAAAGGGGGAAGGGGCCCCAAACCCGCTTAAAGGGGGCCCAGGCGACAGGGTGGGGTTAAAAAAAACCCCGGGGCGCTTTTAAGGGATGGGCCCCAAGGTACAAGGACTCCCTTTGGGGGGGGCTCGTTAAAAACCCCCTCGGGCTGAAATCAGTGGGGGAAAAGGAGAAATAAAGGAACCATCACTGCCCGGAAAAGCAAAAGGATCAGGGGGAGGGGGTTTTTTACTCCGGGGGTCGGTCTGGGCTATCCCCCGGGGGGATAAAAGGCCCCTACAGTTACAATGGGTGGGGGTGTGACTCCCCCGCCTACAACCCCCCGGAACCCCCCCGGTATGTTTCTTGGGTACTAAAAAACCCAAGGCGACACCATTCGAAAGGGGAAGAGAGAAGAGTTGGCGGGTCTGAAAATCGGGGAAGAGGGGAAAGGGGGAAATTTTGGGGGGGTTTTGGGGGGCCAAAAGGATCAGCAGAGCCTGGGGGCGCCACGATCCCCCCAAATCACCGACTGGGAAGTCGAGTTGACCCCGCTTCCTGAGGCAAAAAACTGGCAGGATCAGACGGACGGGGGAAAGGGGAGCGGATCAAAGGGAAAGGGAAGGGGGCCATAACCGTCCCGACACACGGGGAAAAAGGGCCCGGCCTATCCCCCTCCCCCTCGGGGGGGGGGTGGTAAAAAGGGCCCGGTCTCCCGGATGAAGCCCCCTTGAAGTGGGGGGGCAGGAGGGCCCCAGTCCCCCCTCTTACCCCCTTTTCGGGGGAAAGGGCCCGGGCCCAACAGGCCCCCGGCGAGCAGGGGACTGACCCCCCCCAAACCCCCTTAAGGGAAAGGAGCAGGGGCCCCCCGGTGACTTGACCCCGGGGGGCCGATTTTCCCGATTCCTTGGGCGGAAAAAGGGGCGCCTGGGGCCGGATCCAAAAGCTACGAGGGTAAGATCCACCAGGGGCGTGACCCCGGCCCCGGGGGGCCCCCCAAGGGGAAAAAGGGGGCACCCCAGGGGGGTGGGGGGCCTGGTGGGGTGCTCACGGAATTCCATCGACGGGGGTGGTGTTTTGAATTTTTTTTGGAACCCTCTCGTGCGACGGTTTATCAACCCCATTGGGGGGGAGCACTAAAAGGGGAGTAAAAAGGTAAAGGGGGCCGGGTTTGGGAAAGGGAAAGGGGCGGCGCATAGGGGCCCCCCCCAAAGCAAAACCGGCAATCGGGTTCGCGGGGGCCCAACTTTTCAAAAGGGCCCCAGCGATTTTGCCGCCAGGCGTCCCAACAAGTGTTTTCCTTCAAGGATGCATAAAGAACTTTCATAAGTTCGGACCTTTACAGCAGTCGTGGCCCGACTGCGTGAAAGCAACTGGGGGGGAAACTCTCCGACTATCCCGGGGTTCCCGCCCCAGGAATGGGCGGGATGGCGGGTGGCCCGTCTATCGGGAAAAGGGCGGGG
>JAGTTF010005954.1:67195-88749 GCA_019095985.1 Streblospio benedicti
TCTCTTAGATGCTGGATGGCAGCAAAGTAGGGTTGTCGACCTATTCCTCGGAATAGGCCCTCATTCACTTGTCTCCCAAGGTTGGCCGGTGGCCTTCCTTCCTCTCAAGGTCTAACCAGCGTGGCTGTGTGTAGGGGGACGCCCGAAGCACATGCGTGTCAGCACTGGTGCGAAGTCCTCCCCGCGTGGAGGCCTCTCGTGAAACCCAGGGGTGAACACCGTCTTGGCAGTAGGTAACCTAGGAACCTAGGCCGGGGCGTACGTGGAGAGCTTAGTACACAACGAGGAGTCAGCTAGAGAACCGCAAGACCTCCCTGGGGTTCGCGTAACCCGCGACCGTCACCCCAGGGCCGACGCAGTCAAGAAGTAGGCGGTGATCGGACAAGGCCAACAATAGCGTATATTGTCACTTTCTTCACAATACAATTAATTTAGGAAAAGACTATAGGAGCCAAATATTAGACCGAGTTTTCAATTCTACGATGTATTTGTGTTATATCTCTAATATGTTGCATATCTCCTGCCTATATTTTACCTATATATTTTGCATTTGTGAGTGTTGGTTTTACATATATACAATACACTTTTTAAATGTGGCTAAATGACATTATTTTTCAGTTGCATGCATTAAGGGTACTGTGAACTCTTTAAAGGAAAAAATATTCTATTTCCAGCTTTTAATAAGGGTTAACCGGGTTGGCGCAAGCGCCAACCACGTTAGACGATGTTAGGTCATCGCACGCATTTCTGTGAAGAAACCAGTGTGCTTGAAATGAAAAAATCTGACTGACTCTGGATCTGTGACCTATTTTTTATTTGCTACAGAATTTTTAGAAGGCTAACATCCTACCGATGATGCTTATTGATTAGAAAACGGGCAACTTCCTGCAATCTCGTTAAAAAATAAAAAGGGACACCATAATATTTACGAAAGTGCTGGGGTTTAGTTCAAAACAAACCGCACTCGCTCCAACATACGCGTGACGAAATGCTTTACTTACGTTGATTAAACGGTGTACGCCACAGCGTAAGCATACGTGCATGCTGTAAATTAATAAATCATCTATCCAGCATCGGTATCCTCAAATGGCCTCAATCCATATGGTCCTGCAGAATGGTGAAAGAATTGTGCGCTTTTGGGTTAAAAGCATGAAATTTGGCACAAAGGTAGCTTTTGGCCTACTGATTAAAATTGGATATAGGGGCCAACTGAAAAAAAATCCAAGATGGCTGCCATTTGGCAACATTTTTCAAGATGGCCGCCATTTTCTATGACAATCAGAGGAATCTTATAATATGTCAAGTATATAGCCAAACAATGAACAAAATGTATTTTGAAATATTAGTTTTAATATTTTGAATAAATCCCAAGCAAAATTAGTAATCCAATATGGCCGCCAAATATCAATATGGCCGCTATTTCTATAAAAATCCTTAGTATTTATTGTTTAAATCTATTCTAAGACGATATCTGTGATTAAAGAGCATAGTAAGCAAAAATGATTCAAGTTAATAATAATAATAATAATAATTACATTTGTAGAGCGCTCTATCCATAAAATGTTCTAAAGCGCTTAAACAATATATGAACATTAAAACAATGATGCTGTCCTAAAACAACAGTTAAAAATACAATTAAATTAATACAATATCAATATTAACGTAAACAAACCGTCATATTCAAATTACAAGTAAAATGCCTCTTTAAATAAAAATGTTTTAAGTTGACGTTTAAAAGAATTAACAGTGTCACAGGTCCTAAAATGAGTGGGCAATTTGTTCCAGAGTCTAGGAGCCGCTACACTGAAGGCACGGTCTCCATATGCCACTGTTTTTGATTTTGGTACCACTAAAATATTGGATGAGGATGACCTTAAACGCCTCGAAGGTACATAAGGTGTAAAAAGCTCAGCAATAAGACCTTAAACTTAACACGCTGTTCTACTGGCAACCAGTGGAGCTCAATAAGTGATGGAGACACATGATCATATTTTTTGATGCCACAAATAAGTTTGCATGCTGCATTTTGTACGGACTGTAATTTAGAAGTGAGACTTTTTGGGGAGCCAATCAAAAGTGCATTATTCTGATCTAATTTGGAAATCACAAACGCTTGTACAACTGTTTTTAATTGCTTATCGGAGAGGTATTTTTAATTCTGCTGATTCTGTATAAGTTAAACCAAGCACCCTTACAAGTTGTTGCAACCTGCTTATCTAATTTAAGATGTTGATCTATTTTGGCGCCAATGTTTTTTACACGAGGAAGCAGCAACTTTAGTATCTCCCACAATTACTGCTGTTGTTTTTATTTTCTTAAGATTATGAGCACTACCCAAGATCATAAACTCAGTTTTGTCATCATTAAGCTTGAGGTAGTTATTAGCCATCCACAATCTAACTTCACTGATGCAAAGCTCAAGCTGCAAGATTAAAAGATAGATAAACTTGGGTGTCATCAGCATATAGATGAAATTCTACTCCATGCTTTGTGAATATGTCTGCAACTGGGGAACAGTAGTCACCAAAGAGACCTGGTCCAAGAACTGAGCCTTGGGGGCACATTACACTCCAGTAATTGCTCCTTGATTTACACCCTTGAACCATGACAAACTGTCTCATGTTTTCCAAATATGATGATACAGTTATTGATTAAGTTATTGATTAAGTTATTGATTATCAACTTAACATGAATCCATATACTGTCTACCAAGCTACTAGAATACTTCACATTGATTATTGATTTAACAGTGGCAGATGCCACAAACATATCTTGGGCGGCCTTTCAAGCAAGTGTTGTTGAAGTCAATGATGATCTCCCAACTGATATCAGTTCAATGTTACCATCATTTCAAGAACAAGTCCCCAGCCATGATAAAGCATGCAATGAATGTTATAAAGCAAAATGTAGGATACTTAAATCCAAGCCAAATACCACTCATTTCCTTTGATCAACCATTGCATGCATTGGCAAAAACAATGCAATGGAACTGGCCTGAAACATATGGCGAAGATAACTTTGTGATAATGTTTGGAGGATTTTACATAGAAATGGCTGCATTAAAGACAATAGGGGTTTGGCTAGCGGACAGTGGATGGGTGGCTGCAATAACAGAGGCAAGCAATGCATCTCCTGGCACAGCTGATTCGTTCCTCAAGGCATCCCATGTTTCTAGGACCAGACATGCTCACCAAGTGACAGCTGCTGCACTCTTCATCCTTATGCACAAAGCTTACAGTAGCTACCTAGACAATCTGGCTGAGGATGAAATATCCCAAACTTTTGACAACTGGAGAAATATGAGAATAGATGAAAGCCCACAGTTCCAGTTTTGGTCCATTACAATGGATTTTGAAATCACAATTCTGATGTTTGTCCAATCCTTGCGGGAAGGGAACTTTCAATTGTACATAGATGCCTTAACAGAGCTCCTGCCTTGGTTCTTCACACTTGATCATCACCACTATTCTCGGTGGCTGCCAGTTCATCTTCGTGACATGCAGCTCCTGGCAAATTAACATCCAACTATCAAAGTTGAGTTTGACAAAGGTAACTTTGTAGTCAACAAAACCAAAAAAGGTATATTCTGCTATCCCAATTGACCAGGCACATGAACAAAATAACAAGTGTGTCAAGGGTGATGGTGGAGCAGTAGGTCTCACTGAAAACTCTAAAGAGCTCCTGAGGTGGATTGGTATGTGGTCCAGAGGTGGCAAGGGTAGTTACAGAATTTGAGGATTCATTGGAAATCCTTAAACATAAGCAAGGCAAAGGTCCTAATCTTCGCCACCATGAACAAGTAAAAGGTGTTCAAGAATCCTTCAGGCAAGTCAAGATGTTATTGTTCTTGACACCAGAGACATTGTGGAACATGGAGTAGTGGAAACCATACAACATATAGAGCACTTGGGCAGGGAACAAGTTGCTGAGTTCATAGAGGAACGTCTTGAGCAGAGAAAGAAATCACTGTTGGAGCCACTAAGAAAGAATAAGCTGCCCTTGTTTAGTACTCCACCACAAAGGAATCCTTCCAATGACAAGCAACATATAGTAATTCTAAAGAAAAATTATGCTCTGTTTTTACAGTTGTATGTGTCTTGTCAGGTTCGAGGCAGTGATCTTGGTGAGTCTTTTCAGCATGAAAATCTATCTTACCCACCAGCCTTATCCCGCTATAGGCAGTTGTATTCTGGAACCAAAGCGGACCTGCTTCCTATTCTTGAAAAACTGGCAGACACGGATAGAGAGAAATGTTGATGCCCTCCTTCTAGATGGTGCTGCTGTCATTAATATGCTGACACCCGGGGAAAGCAAGACCTTTGGGTCTTATGGTCAGGATGTATTTTTAAAATACATCACTGCTCAGTTGGAAAAGGTTGCTAGAATTGATGTTGTCTTTGATGAATACATCAAAGATAGTCTGAAAGCAACAGTAAGAGGTAAACATGGCAAAGGTATCCGACGACGAGCTCATCCAAATAACAGCATTCCAAACTGGGAATCATTCCTTCGAGTAGACCAAAACAAAAAGGAATTATTTGCATATATGGCAGAATTAGCAATAACCATCAGAGCTGATGACAAGCTAGTGATTGCTACAAAAGGAGAAGACATTTTGTGCATCAAAAGGCAGGATGGCAGTAACCTGTCCCCATGTACACATGAGGAGGCAGATACACGGCTCCTGCTCCATGCAGCTGACTGTTCCAGAAATGGATACTCAAAAGTAATGATCCGGACTGTGGACACTGATGTTTTAGTTATTGCAGTTACATTATTTGAGAAGCTACATTTGCAAGAGTTATGGATCTCATTTGGCAAAGGCAATACTCATAGATTCATACCTGCACATGAGATATCAAATGTATTAGGTCCTCAGAAATCAGAAGCTTTATCATTCTTTTTCATATCTTCCCGGGCTGTGACCAAACTTCAGCTTTTTGCTGGGAGAGGTAAAAACAGTTTGGAATACCTGGGTAGTATATGATGAAGTCACACCAGCCTTTGTTGCACTTGGCTCGTCTCCAACCGTTGAAATGGTAATGGAAAGTATGCCACTTATAGAACAATAATGGGATATGTGAGACTAGAGACTAGAGAATGCATTAGTTAGTGGAATATGGGAGATGGGGAAAAAAATAATGATTTGCAGCAAAACCTAGTCCTAATATGAGAGATTGATCTTTAATATTGTGTGGGTTTATTAGAAATACTCTCTTTTACTTGTAGTGTTAAGAATTAATAATAAATCATAAAAAAGACCATACACAGTGAGCACTTTCTAGTTTTGGAAAAGATGCAATTTTCAAAAAGAGGCTAATTTTTGCGGTAATTGAAATGTTTTTAATATTATGCATAGATACAATATTTTGATTATCAAAATATCTGTATTTCATGTGTCAATGTCAATCATAAACATTAGTAGCTATATTGATTTTATATTCAATATACAAAGCTAATATAAAGATAATAATTGCAGGGTTCTAGATGTGATTCTAAAGTGCAGACTTGACAATATAATGTTACAATGTTCGACAGAGAATTTCTCATTTTTACAACTTTGGCAGCCATTTTGAAAAATAGCCGCCATTTTGAAAAAAAATTAGATATGTACCATTCAAAAAATATCAAAATTGATAATTAAAACAGGGTTTTTGATCATTTTATAGTTATGGCGGCCATCTTGAAAAAAGTGGCAGACACGGATAGAGAGAAATGTTGATGCCCTCCTTCTAGATGGTGCTGCTGTCATTATTTTATGCTGACACCCGGGAAAGCAAGACCTTTGGGTCTTATGGTCAGGATGTATTTTTAAAATACATCACTGCTCAGTTGGAAAGGCTTGCTAGAATTGATGTTGTCTTTGATGAATACATCAAAGATAGTCTGAAAAGCAATAGTAAGAGGTAAACGTGGCAAAAGGTATCCGACGACGAGTTCATCCAAATAACAGCATTCCAAACTGGGGGTCATTCCTTCAGGTAGACCAAAACAAAAAATTATTTGCATATATGGCAGAATTAGCAATAACCATCAGAGCTGATGACAAGCTAGTGATTGCTACAAAAGGAGAAGACATTTTTGTGCATCAAAAGGCAGGATGGCAGTAACCTGTCCCCATGTACACATGAGGAGGCAGATACACGGCTGCTGCTCCATGCAGCTGACTGTTCTAGAAATGGATACTCAAAAGTAATGATCCGGACTGTGGACACTGATGTTTTAGTTATTGCAGTTACATTATTTGAGAAGCTGCATTTGCAATAGTTATGGATCTCATTTGGCAAAGGCAATACACATAGATTCATACTGCACATGAGATATCAAATGTATTAGGTCCTCAGAAATCAGAAGCTTTTATCATTCTTTCATGTCTTCACAGGCTGTGACCAAACTTCAGCTTTGCTGGGAGAGGTAAAAACACAGCTTGGAATACCTGCGTAGTATATGATGAAGTCACACCAGCCTTTGTTGCACTTGGCTCGTCTCCAACCGTTGAAATGGTAATGGAAAGTATGCCACTTATAGAACAATAATGGGATATGTGAGACTAGAGACTAGAGAATGCAGTTAGTGGAATGTGGAGACAGGGGAAAAATAATGATTTGCAGCAAAAATATAGTCTAATATGAGATTGATCTTTAATATTGTGTGGGTTTATTAGAAATACTCTCTCTTACTTGTAGTGTTAAAATTAATAATAAATCATAGAAAAAGACCATACAGAGTGAGCACTTTCTAGTTTTTGGAAAAGATGCAATTTTTTCAAAAGAGGCTAATTTGCAGTAATTGAAATGTTTTTAATATTATGCATAGATACAATATTTTGATTATCAAATATCTGTATTTCATGTGTCAATGTCAATCATAAACATTAGTAGCTATATTGATTTTATATTCAATATACAAAGCTAATATAAAGATAATAATTGCAGGGTTCTAGATGTGATTCTAAAGTGCAGACTTGACAATATAATGTTACAATGTTCGACAGAGAATTTCTCATTTTTTACAACTTTGGCAGCCATTTTGAAAAATAGCCGCCATTTTGAAAAAAATAGATATGTACCATTCAAAAAATGTTAAAATTGATAATTAAAACAGGGTTTTTGATCATTTTATAGTTATGGCTGCCATCTTGAAAAATGGCGGCCATCTTGAATATTTTTCAGTTGGCCCTATATCCAGATTTAATCAGTAGGTCAAGAGCTACGTGTGTAAATTTTCAAGCTTTTAACCCAAAACGCTCAATTCTTTCAATATTCTGCACCATTCTGCAGGACTAATACATGCCATAGAAGTCATAACACTGTCCACATTATTCCACTGATTTTTTAATAATTAAGCGTTATTGAAAATCAGTTTAATATGTACCCCATCATTACTTGAATATTGCCCTTTTGGTTTACAATGACAATTTTTAAACATAAAAGGTGTTTTAGTTTACATACAAAAGTTATTTGTATATGTTATCTTGTACACAATATATATAAATATGCTAGAAATGAGATTTCAATGGCATAAAAAAGACATTTTTATTATACTTTAATTTCAATCATAATGTCCTCAAAAAGCGACCATTTTCTAATGTTATAAAAATTAGGCAATTGCATGGCAATAAAACTCTACTTCATAGCTCCTATGAGACTAGGAGTGTCTTAACTTCGCAGTTTGATTATTAATTAACTTCGCAGTTTGATTACTAGATAGGATAACAATCAAAATAGCCATTATTATATTTCTAGTGACACAAGTAGATCTCATTATAAGATACTGGTTTGACTCAGTCATGATAAAATGTTGATTCAAAGGGTATAAATTACATTTATGGGGGAACTATGCATAAGCCCGTAGTTTTACAATATTGTTATAAAAAATAAAAAGACAAAACAAACAAAAACAAGACTAGACTGCATGAAAAAGGCGAAGAATTAATTTCTAAATATTATGACTTGTACACGTACAAGTAATTTTTAAGCAATAATTATGTCGATTGTCAACAGTCTGTAGGTCAAAATCTAAGGGTTGGCCATCTTAAAGGCAATGCCTTTATCTGAATATATTATTTATTATACAAACTATGAAGAACAACATGTTTTGGAAATGAACTTTTTTATCTTCAATAGTTTTCCCATTACAACGCATTTTGTAAAGACAAAGCTGGAGTGAGTGACAATGACTCATTCCTTGCAGACTTATAAAGTTATATGAGCTAAAAAAAATTTTTTACATTTTCAATGTTTTTGTATGCTATAAATGATAAAGAACAAATCTTTTAAAATGAACCTTTTATCATCAATAGTTTTCTTATATGTTACATTTTATAGACAGCAACTACTACCAATGTATATTGATAGGCCATGTATAAAGCCCATTTCGTCAAAACTAAGTTGCATAGTCGATGAATTTTTCTACAAAATAAGGTATGATTTGTAAGAATTGAAGCAATAATGAGTGAGAAAATCAAAGTTTAATGAAATCCTAAGAAAAGAGTTCACGGTCCCCTTAACAAGTAGAGTTATTTAGCATAACAAATGTGTTGCTTTTTGTTTTCTTTTTCAAACTAGGGTTTGATAATGTGCTTACTATGCTTGCAATCTGTAGGTTTTTAGGTAATACGTTTGTACATATTTTTTGTGGTATTTTGCATTCATTTAAACAATTTATATGAAATCTAATCAGACCAGCTGTATAAGACATTACAAATGTCACCTAAAACATGACTAATGGGTATGTTTTGCAGCCCAATAAGGTGTGTGAGGCTGCATAATAACATTCCCACGGCTCAATTTCAATGTTTTTTGTGACTATAAGTTGTCATGAGAAAACATTACATGACAAGTTTTGTGCGAGATAGGGATGTTAATTGGTTCTCAACATGGATTGTTAATGTTTTGCTCAGATGATGTACAAACAAACGTTGAAAATTATTGCCCAAAAAGATATGCTTAAGTCCGCATTCCACTTGATAAACTGTCAGCAAGTTGTTTACAGACAATGTATTTAATGATTCGCAGCTTTACAAGTAATGGCCTTGTAAAAATTATTGACCATTGTTTAGGACTTTTGGGTGTGAATATAAACAGACACCCAAAGTTGTCTTGCAAAATCGCTTTAATAAGCGGATGCAAGTGAAGCAAGAAATGGGTTTTATTACAGGCAATGTATTTTATGATTTGCAGTTTTGCTTAATATAATGGGTTTGTAAAAATTATTGGCCGTTTTGTTTAGGACATAAAAAACAAACACCGTGATTGTCTTGCAAACCGCTTGATAAACGGATGCAAGTGAATAACAAGTGATGTGCTTATGATTGATGAACATATGGCGATTTGCAATAATATTTGATGCTCCTCATCCTAATTGGTTGTTTGGAGGACGGGTTGCACTTGCATGGTAATTGCTGTTCACTGATGAGCTTGTCACGTGAAATAGGGCAGTTGGTCCTGATGTACATTCTCGTATACTATGTTTTCTATGAATATGAATATGATGCAGGATGGAATGTGGGTTATTATTTATTTGATGGGACGAGAGAGCGTTCTTGAGGAAGTTACGTGTATATATTCTTTTGAAACCAACTTGAAAGCAGCGCTATAGCACTACAGTTGTTGAGTACATGATGAACATGAAACATTAGGGTGATAGCCATGTGAGTTAAATGACCAGCACGTAGTATAGTATAGTATAATTACACGCGGTAGGTACTCAAGGCAGTTACGGTCAACATAGGGTTAGTACATGGTTTAGGCGAACTTGTAGCGTAGGCACTACGGATTAGGCGGATAGTACAATTATGATTCTATGAAGCACTACACGCGACAATGTATAGTATAAGTTACATACAAGCACACAGCAGGGCCATTATAGTTACCACAGTGTTTGATAGACAAGGTGATTCCAATCTACAAGAATTGCACACGACATATACACACGAAACAGATACATAAACAGTTATTATACACAAGTGAGTAGCAGGGGAATGGCGGTTATCATTGACTCGACAGATAGTATGCGATTCATGTAGCAAATAATGTACAAGTTTGTATGCAGGTGACTGGGTTTACGATTACATAAATTTGAAGGGCTGCGTTGTTGAGGCACACGCCATATAGGCTCACGGTGAAGTGCCTTGATATAGTTATGATGTTTACTGATGACGCATGTATTGTATGCTAGTTACTGATTATGATTATCACGACAGTTATTTATTGGGTTACATCATGAGCATGCACAATCATACGCAGAAGGGGCGTTTCAGTTATTCGGGTCAACTAACAATAGAGGGTGGACCCTCCGATTGTATGCTTGAACTAATGAATATGTTATTATTGGATCCAATTACTTGAATATTAGCATTGCTTGACACTGTGAGTGTTGTAGTCATATAGATGTAATGTGTAGTGGGTTGTAGGTTTGTGACAGCCCAGGCTCACAGTTGGATCACGTCACCTATTTACAGCAAGATGATGATGTATCTCTTATTCGTGTCGAGCATTGTTGAAGTTGGGACAATTGCCTTGTCCATTAACGATGCAGCCTGTCAAGCTCTAGGAGATGATTCTAAAATAAGAGCCAATGCAGGGGCCATTTTCATTCAGAGGATGAGTGATTTGCACATTGTAAATAGTTTTGAGCATGTTATCTTTATGGTACACTTACCAGAATATACCATGCCGTCAGAACTCAAATCAGCTTCATTGTGTCCAAAGCATATGTTTCAATGCGTACTCATGATTTTAGACAATATTACCGCGGTTTCATGGAATGCTGCGGTCAAACTGAACACAAAATTAATCACAGAATAATTAAATTTCAATGCAATGCTCTTGATATTGAATGGTACTATATCAATGCTATGTATGAATGACATGTTATACCTCATGTTAACACACGGTTGGTTTCTTTAACACTGTGGGTAAATTCTTCTCAGATCTGTTTGGTACGGTCCATAAGTCTGAATATGCTAAGTTGGTTATATGTCCAAGAGTTGCATAACACCAATGCAGTTAATCATACGGGCTTGAGCGTGGTACCGGGATATGGTTACCTGCTATAAATTCTACTGACACACGATTTGGGAAGATGTGGACAGCGTTAAGAGCAGCACATTCACAATTGGATGAACGTATAAGGAATATCACGGACCGCTATGATGAACAAGGGAATGATGAGGGAAAGTTACAATCATTATTATCATGAAATCTTGAGGAATCTCATTGACGCCTCAATAACAATACGGGGGTTACTCTCAGATGTTCATAACTTACACCACTCAGCACAAGACTGGATAACTGCCCTGGAGGCGCTAGGCCGTGGGAGCATCACACCTACTATAATTCCCCGATACATCTCGCAGGCGCAATAGAAGAATTACAGTTGAAACTTAAATCTAAAGCCGTAGGGATAGGGGTTGTTTATAATTCCCGCCAATTGTCATTTTATTATTCCAGAAAAGAACACGGCAAAGTTTTGGTATGATCAAGGGTCCATTTATATAAGTTTAAAAAGTACCGGTGGGCAATCCAGACTTGCAATTGGAAGTATATGAAGTATCCAGTTTCCCCATACCCTTCCACCCCCACGGCGGCAACGCTAGTCAGGGATACACATGGCTGAATATAAAGAAGCCTTTTCTAGTAATATCTACCAGCGGGCGGTTGTACACTGAGCTAACGCAGATTGAGTTTATCACTTGTCTATATAAGGAAGTGACAAAGTGCCCGGCACTAGCTGCATTCAGATCTGCATCTACGGCATCGTGCTTAATGGATCTGTACAGAAATGATATAAAGGCGTCTCTGGAGTCGTGTGACTACGCATTTTCAGCAGGGGTTATTCCTTCTATGATAGTGTACCTCTTTAACAGTACTTATGCCTTAACTGGGACCAATCATAGGGCGCGTGTAATGTGTGGATCGGATCAGTGGTATTACCCTGGTCTCCAGTTTGCCCTAGTTCACCTTCCATGTGGATGCACACTTGGAGTAGGGGACATGTTTGTCCCACAGCAAGCCTCTGGGTGCACTACTTTGGAAATCGTGAGTTTGGCACATGTGTATAATTACGTCCAGATGCATTTATTGAATACCACTGTCAATATGACTGCTGCTACCAACGCCATAAGCTTAGAGGCCATTACCATGAGACTACCCGATAATAAAACAGAAGATTTTATGTCCAGTATATTACGAGAAGCTCAACTCCAGGACCAAGCGGAGGGCGTGAATCTACACAAGGCTATACGTAAAATAAGAGCCGCCCGCCGCCTCCACCTGAAAATAATTTATGGGGAGAAACTTATGTCAGATCCTCTCGTGGGGGTATGGTCGGGTTTAGCGGAGTGGGAATCTGGCTCCTAATACTATCCATTGCATCTGGATATATGGGATATAAACTATACATCATAAATGTGCTTTTGGCTGTGCCAATCATCTCAGATCACGGCAAGCCGGGGGCACTTATACCAGGAGCCGGCGGCTACACTAAGGCCTGCCACTGCAAGGGATTGATGAGTGGGACACTGTCTCTCATGCATTAATTGCAACGACGGCAGTAGTGTTCATAATAGCACAGATAGTCCGTATGATGGTGGCTGTGACCAGACAGCGCGATAGTATGCCCAAGAATTGCAATATATGTAAGTCTACTGTAGTGTTGATAATTAGTGGAGAGCAATACTTAGCAAAATTCCCATTAATGAGTGTGCCATTCGCCTTAGGTTACATGAGTAATGTGAAGATACCAAAGGTCGAAGCACAGCGCTTAGAGATCCTAAATGGTGTTTGTGGCGCAAATTGTCACTTAAGTGGGCAGGTAACATTACATTTGATTATCTGGGTATGCCCAGATCCATAACGCCAACGTGTAGCTTAGACATGTCAAGAAAGACTGCCCGCCATCTTGAGAGGGCGCTGGAATCTCAGCTGGAAATAAAAGCTAACATAGACCGTAAATGCATGTGTAATGCAGTGATGATTCCAAATAGACACACGGTTCTCTCCACCTCCCCGATCGACCAGACGTGGGACGCGCCTCGGCAAACCCAATCTACTCCTCAGGGGTTCAATCGGACGCATAATCCACTGAAGCTGACGTCACTAACAACCCATGTGTGTGAATGACGATGAATGAACGTGTCGATGGTGTGACAATAAATATCTATCAATGTATGCAAATATTATGGCTTGCTTGTAGTTACTACGATATTCAACATATTCGCAGGGTAATGGATGAACGCTACATCAACGAATTGGTATCTGCCGGGTTCCGCCGCCCACCTACGGTACATTCAAGATGCACAACGCCAGGGGGATTTACATGTGGCAGGGTTTACGTCACACTACAGCTCTGTTCGACGTGGATTTAAGTCAACAACAAATTGATATAATGGTTCAGAGGTCCCCTGTGATGAAGACTTGGATCCAGTACACAATGGAAGGCCCACGGCAAGGGGGTACTAGAATTTCCGGTACCAATTTACACAAATAAATCATTAGGGCAGGTTGCCAATCCCAACAGACCAGACTACGCCATACCCCTCGGTCAATCTGGACGGGAGCTGATTTACCCCTGGACGGACGTGAGCCTTGGACCCTTTGATGACACGGACATATTCATGAATCCACCCTCTTACCAGTAAAATATTCACGGGATGCAAGGCCCACCGTTGCAATGCATATGTCTATACTAGCCATGTGCTTTTTGCATTTTAATTTCCAGAGATTTTAAACCAATGGCATTTAGTGAGTTCTTGGCTACCAAGATTTTTGAATTTTTACACATAGCTAATAGTTTAGAATCGCCTTACCTCGCCCTGTGGGGACTCGAACATATATGTAACGATAAGAATATATTCAAGTATTTACATACAATGTCAGCATTGTCTATAGTGCCAAGTTCATTCTTGGATTCCAATTGGAGCATAGTGAGAGACCGTTTATACAGTCGAGAGTGCAACGTGTCTTATCATATAGTTACAAGCATAGCCCCTGACGACCTGCCCATGTTTAAATTCTTGAAAATAAGAAAATTGGAACAAATAATAGAGGAACAGCAGAGGAAGAAGGATCAATTTTGGCGCCAATATCAGTCTGTGCCCGATTGTCAAGGGCAAAGTGCATACGCTGCGGAGAACGGCTGGGGAACTGGATTTCTCACAGGGGAACAGGACAACTGCCGACTTCATGACATGTTGCATGGCACCTGTGCATAGAAGATGCCTATTAAAATTTCTATGGGCATCCTGGGTGTGCCCCCCCACCAACTGGATAAAGCCCATTGTCGTGACATATGGGAATGCATCGCCGATTCATCATGATGCTGTTTCGATGACGATGACATTATGTCAGAAATGAGATATACATATTGTCCAAGATGTCATGGTCGTTACCGTCGGGGGGTATCTTACACCTGACAGAACAAACCGCGAGCTTTGTCGTTTCATCCAAGGACGAAGGGCCTTGTTCCCCATGACGCGCAGACTCCTGGAGAGCGCTCATCTGCAAATAGAATTTGTGTTACCTACCATTCGGCGTTGGGCGCTGATAATCCATGGGATGGACTTCCGACTGTTTGATCTACAAAGGTAACCATGGCTACACATATGGTATGATGCCGTGTACAATGTATATATTCATACTCTGGACTAACCCAAGGGTAGGGGATACGAGCATCAATGTGTTGAGTGTGACCGTAAGATTGTGCTAAATTTCAAACATTCGATCCACGGATACGTATTCTAGTTTTAGTAATAACATGCTGTGGGCTACATTTCGTTTGTTCCTGGTACCAAGAAATTACCTTATTGTCTGGTAGGAATCCCTGATAATTATAAATTTAACAATGGTATAATCAGTATTAGAGATGAGAAAGTATAAATGTGAACGTAGGCGACTTGTCAATCTGAGCAAACAAGAAACAATTATATTCACAGTGATAAATGACTTATGTCAGGATTCCATATGATTATCCACTACAATCATTTGGTGCCTACTCGTGAACTACACTGGTATTTGGTAGTCCATATTTGGTCCGGGCCGGGTGTCATGGTGTATACATTCAATCATGAAGTTTAAAAGTTATGTTTAAATGAAGTGCTCAGTAAAACTTAAAATGTAACCTATCCATTCATTTAAAGCCTTTAAGTCCAAGTTCTATATCAGATTGTTATGGAATGAATGCCTTATTTTCAAGATATGAGCGTACGATGAATGTACCTATGGAGACCGCAGTAGAATATGCTTTATAATTATACACCCGGGCAGTAAACCGACCAGCGTGCAATGGTTTATAGAAAGAAATTAATGACTCACATGTTCCAGGTGGTAGAACGGAACACTAGCAGCAGCCGACAAATTGTCTTTATTGAAGTGGGGGGAGTTTACTGATACAAAATACTCACCAGGTCGGACCTGCAAAAAATCAATCATCAGATTTTGCTGGTCTCGGCAAGGCCTCAGAGTTATTAACAATCTTACCAGTACATGATTTTGTGATGTATACGTTTTCCAGCATTCATGTGCACGTGTGGGTGTTTATATTCGTTGTGAAAGCCGTGACAATTGATACCCACAGTGTCAAAATTCACCTCTGATCAGAAATTCTACTTCTCATACACACTTATTGATTAGTTATGTTAGGTCTCTATATTATATGTGTTTGTTGCATAACAAACAAAGTGATTTTTTATTTGAAGTTTCTACGCCTATTAATAAAGAAATTATAACTTAAACTTTGATTCAATTTTGTCTGCTGAAGATTCAGTCTTGCTAAATGATTTTTTTTTGATTGAAACCAGACGTCCGGTTGATTTTTTTGAAAGTTGCATTGGAGCTATGAAATACAGTTTTCTGTTTGATGCATATTGTTTATGGCTATTCCACAGTAAAAATGACCTTTTGATGGAGATTGTACTATATGTATGTTAAGAGGATTGGAACAAGTTCATACTACTGAATTTCAAATTTCATGACCATGTGCATGTATCACAGCATTCAACTTAGACTGGATGCAAAGCTTTTTACAGGGTATTCGGTGTTTTAATTTATGAGTGAGCACTGGGTTGTTTTTTTGTAAGATATTCAATGGCATTTGTTGCATTTGTCGCCAGACATGATACCTTGAACTAAATATATATAAACAATATCTAAAAAATATAAACGTTGGTCCTGTGTTCTCTTTGCATGGTACAACCACGGGGTACCTCACTCTGTGTTTACCACTTCTGGCAAACAAGGACGTGTGGTGAGTTACATATGCATACAAGACTTCAATATTTGTGGTTTAGCATTAGTATAACCTACACATTGAGACTTGTTGTTGTAGCAAACAATAGTCCGTGAGCTGCTAATGATAAATTGGTTGATTGATCGAACCTATTAACCTGGTTTTGCACCAACCTGAACCTTCAACCGCTGGCGCCATTCCCGTGGTGACAAGTGACTAGCACCACCCACCTGACAAGGTTTTCGGCTGGGGGGCTGCCCGGCGGGAGCCAACGCCATGGATGAGTTAAGGTAGCGCAGCATTGAGTGCACACGGGTCACACCCAGCCATACCTACTAACCATTGTAAGTCACAAGTGACGTACGTGCCGTGCCCTTTAGTTTCCTACATTCAAACACATTTATATGCGTCTGTAGTTGCGTTATCGTATTTTTTTTTTATTTTCAAACTTGTCAGCACACTTGCCGCTATCAATACATATAATTAAGCAATAACTTGCTCTGACATTCTGGTCGATAAATGGCCACGTCTCACGTCAGTGATGGTTGACCTTCTTCACTCAGGAATGGCCATATCTGGGGTCTGAGGTTGTTTGTTAATCATTGTATATTACAAGTTAATCTTCTCTTTCTCATTTCCTGTCTTGCCGCCGTGATGGATCATTGGGGGTATGAGGGCTTACGGTTGCCTGGTTGACACCCGACGATGTGCCAGATCGCCATAAATTAGTTAAGTACAGAGTGCTCACAGACTCCTTCACGCTGAGAATTGGAAATTGACCATATACCCCTGTATTGTTATTTTTTTGTGTCACATAGTAATATAGGATATGGTGGTAGTTGATATGATAAAGTATGCTGGGATAAGTACTTGCACGGTTATGATGTAAGTAATATTATGGAGAGAAGGTGACCATCACACAGCGGTTGTTGTTGGATGCAATGAGACAGCCATGCATCCTTGGTGACCTTCATTTTGACCTCCGCCCGCGGCTGACCGGGGCACGCAGGATGGCAATATCGGGTTCCTTACTACAGGAATTAGACAATGATAATGACAGCAGTGCGACAGAGTGACCTTCCAGTTGGACGCTACAATGGTGACTTAGTCTTTAAAGGTGTTGCCGTGATTGTATTGTTGAGCTTAACAAAAGGGAAACAAAATAAAATTATTGTTGATCCGTATACTTACCATAAGGGCGTCGCGTGCAATAAGTCGCCATTCGTGTCACAAGTCAAGAGTCAGGGAGAGAGTTTTGCTTGGTCGATGAGCAATGTTGCAACTATATGACGTGTAGGAAATCTAGCTCACTTAGAATGACTGCTTAGGGTGAGTCCTTAATGTGGCACAAGCCGAATTATTGAAGAACAATCCAATGATAGATATACAGTCGGACCCGTTTTACTCGAGCTCGCATAAGTCGACCACCCGCCTAAGTAGAACACATTTTAATTTCCCTTCAAACTTACTATTGATTGCTACTAAAAATAACTCGCTTATTTCGACCCTTTTAACTCGAGAAACCCGTGTTATTCGAGTCAAATCTCACTTCCCTTTGAGGCAATAACCCACTTATCTCGACCAAATGAGAAATTAGCGTCGAAATATTCGTACTTTACAACTTAACCAGTGCACATGCCAACCAAACAATAGATCAAAGAACGCCGCCTGCCAACTGACCTAAGTTGCATAATTTCCCTACTACAGACTTGTTGTTTGACTAAATTGGTCAGTGTGGTCAGTGACCTTATATAACCGTGTCTTTGTTGCAATGGTTGACTTTTACACTTTATACCTGTGTTGCAAGAGAACCAAGAATGTGGCCTTGTTGTGACCGGGGTTTGTGACAAGGCTAATTTGATATGCGAGAGGTGCTAGTTATAGATAACCAACGGTACAAGACAAAACCAATTTGTGTTCAAATATGTTCTTGTTTAGGCTTAACAGTTCTAAAATAATGCAATGATAAGTTTGAAATTACAATGGACTTTATTCTGACACTAAAGGTAATATTATTTTCCACTTACAAAAGCCAATTGACACTAAAAACTAAAATGTAATGTGAGTGAAAAGTCGGATAACCAAGCAACTCTACCTAACTTCTTGCATTATCGCTCATTGGGTTGTTGAATATATGTTTCTGATAACTCGAGTTTCTGATAACTCAAGGTCTTTACTCTACTCCCTTCAAAATTCGACTTAACCGGCCCGACTGTAGTCCAGTTTTAACAGTTTATTATCTTTAAGTCTTTATTCTCACTTGGTTGTTGATTAGTATGGCGTGGGCGCCGCCACGAGATTTCAGCGAAAGCACACTCGAATTCGGCAACCGTCTGTGACAGGGCCCAGCCTTACAGCCTGGGCCTGTGTCATGGTCGATGAACAATATTGCAACTGGGCGTGAGGGGAACTTATTTTTTTTAATTGGTGTACTCAAAACAAGACTCCAGTCCTCCCAATAATGTAGTTTTTTGTGGATCTTACCGAATAATCTCAGTTTTTCAGCAATAAGTTTCAGCAACGGTCCTTGGGACATGACTTTCTTCCTTCTTACCCTCTGGGCGTGCCCACCCAAATTAGAATTGGTACCGCCTTCCTCAAAGATTTTTTGGTAATGGACTTTGATCACAACCTCCGAAACCGGTTATCTCTTCTGAGTGTGTGTTATTCCCCATTTAGATCCAGGGAACTGCGGTTCCCACAGTGTACACACGGAACATGACCCGCATAATCTTGTTGACACATGGTAGAAGGTTACCCCATGTCATAGCTGTCGCTTGTCACAGGGGGGCCAGCTGGGATGGGCCCCCCCCTCCCGGTGGGGTTAGTCAGTGCAATTATTAAAAAAAAGGACCCATTCAGCCTTCACGGATATACATATGCAAACTACGGCGTATACGCATGATTATGACTGAATGACCTTCAATATGCCCACGTAGCACATGAATCTCCTTTCCATGCACATATTCTACAGATATGCAGAGTCATATCACCCGTATACAATCCTGACCAGATTAAGTGAGTCCCTTGCACCAAGGGACGGGATATAAGACATGTTTTGTTTGTACATGGTTTGTTCATTTTGGTTTATAGCTGCTTCCTGTAACCCACTTAATGCACGGCTACCCATGCTCATGGAAGCATGGTTTACTGTCTTGTTGGTACTATTCAGTTCTACATCAGGGACCATTATGCATTATGATGCATCCAACACATTCGTTTTAATGCGTGGAGAAATTGGACAGCAATATCCTTCCTCACGCTAAGGAAAGGCGGCTGACCGTTTTTCTCCCTATCACACTGGCCTCCTCATCAAGTTACGAGTCGAGGCGGCGTTTCATCAAATAGTCAACATTAGGCGGCTGATTACAATGATGTTATTATGCTTGTATTGCATGAATGCCATTATATACTTTTTATATACTCCACGAGAGAGCATCGTTAAATTTACATACCGTATGTTACGGCATTTCCATGTTAAATTTGCCACTTACAGATATGATATTATAGGGGCTAATATTGTAAGCGAACACCGCACGGCTCACGACATTAAATACCTTGCAACATGAGTAGTATACACCCATGGGGGGACTGGCACAGTGCCAGAAACTCCAAAAAGAAGGTTTTTTTAAGGTTCTTCTGTGCCAGTCCCCCTATGTGTTTATTGGATAATAAAAAAAAAGAAAAGTATACACCCATAGGGGGACTGGCACAGTGCTAGAAACTCCCAACAGAAGGGTTTTTAAGGTTCTTCTGTGCCAGTCCCCCATGGGTTTATTGGGTAAATAAGAAAAAAAAAAGAATCAACAAAAAAAAAAAAAGCACAAATGTATTTTTTTATTGTTAGAAGTTTTGGAATTTGGTTCACAAAATGTTTATTATTTTAGAATCTTCAGGTGCATCTTTAGTAGTATCCATATATTTATTCGTTTCTTAGTACAGTTCATATATCTAATTGATTTTTACAGAGTTATTAGTACAGTTCATATATCTAATTGTCAGAGTCTTCAGAATTGTCGGGTAGCGTCGTCGTTTTCAGATAGTGGTCAAAAGTGATCGACGATACCGCTCATGTCCATCTGTTTTAAGATTGTGTGCGGTAGAGGTAGTGTCGCGAGCGTTTCGTCCGAGATTACGCTCATGGCTCGGCGAATGGAGACGATGCACAGCTCGCTTAGTGAAAGTTCCATTCGAAATTCCATCACGGTGCTTGGGTCTGCTCCTCGTTTCAGTAGAAGTAGTCCTATCGAGTGTAGATTATAATGCATTGCCATTTGAAAACCACTTAGGTTCCATTTGTCTATCACGTTGACGTTTTTTGGTGAAGCGAGTTGTGAAATCATTTCAGTTGTAGGTGAATAGTTGTAGCCTTTGTACCTTGTGAACCTTGAGAGAGCGTATTGTAGTGGAGTGGTGTTGTATGTGCCTGGTACGTTAATGTCCGCTCCGTATGCGAGTAGAGTGGTAACCAAGTCTGCATTTTTGTTCATTGCGGCCATGCATAATGGTGTATCCCCGTCTTCGTTGGGTAAGTTAACGTTGTACGGTGTAATCAATAGAGTGAATATGGACATCAGGATGGGTTTGTAAAAAGGGTCAGAGTATAAGCAGGCGAAGTATAACGCAGTTTGGCCCTGCTCAATAACTTTGTTCATATCTGCTCCGTCTCTGATTAAAATAGCTGCTAACCTCCATTTGCTCTTTCGAATAGCATGTTGTAGAAGTAAGTGAAGATTGTTGGCTTCCATTGTAGGAGTGATATTTTAGTAGGTCTGGACTTGTTGTTGTTGTTGTTATCTCAAAGGTTTTTCAAAGGTTTTCTGGGAAGCATTTGAGAAATTTCTTTTCATGTTTCTTGTGTCAAAATGTTTGTGGGAAGCTTTGTGAGGTTCTTAGCTTAGCAATGATCTTGTTGTCCTATTCTGCTTAAAAAGTGTAGACATTGGTTTCCCTCCCTCGCTATGCTCGGCAGTTCTCGCTCTTTCCGTTGGCACTGGGGGCGCTGTGTTGCATCATTTCCTCGCACTGAACGATCGCCATTTTTGATAGAACATTTCCTCAATGCGTGGAAAATTCGATTCTAAATTCATTTTTCGCGTCTGATATGTGAAGAGCTTCTTGTAATGTGTGTATTTATTCAAGATATGAATTGAGAAGTAATGAAATACATTAGAAAAGTGTGTATGTTGACTAAGAACTGCTGAAAAGCCGGCTTGTGTCGGCAGAATTTTGTGAATAATGGACTGGTGAGTACTATAAGAACTGTGAAATGTGGTTGTGTCGTGCAGAACATGTGAAGTGTGTGATGTGTGTATGGTGTTTTTGTT